>JAUOBX010193776.1:0-11966 GCA_032360705.1 Eupentacta quinquesemita
CCCTGACAAAAGTATATGGATCACCTCCACCGAACCCCCTATTCAATGTTGTTGTCCTGTTAACCCACAGTGTGGACGGCTACAACGGCATTGAATCTGGGGGAGGGGGGCGCTGGGATTTGCCTAGCTGAACAGAATGTAATGCTAATGGCCACTACCTGCCCGTACTGTTCCAACAGTTTTGGCGGGGATTGTAGAATAGGTGTATCTATTTTGAAGTTCTGTGCTTCTCCATGTACTCCATCTAACGGTGCAGCATTCCTTCCATAGATCATTCCTGACCATCATAGGAAGGAAGAGAGCCCTGAGGCAAGTCACGTCAAAAAGAAAAAAATACCAAAGGTAAGAAATGTTGCTCAATACTAAGCCATTTTGCACCAAGTTTTTCAAGCTGACAAAGATTGAATGTGTAGGGTACTGTGAAGAGGGATTTATTTCATCTCATTGCAGTGTACATTTGGTGCCTCGTCTTCTTTTGGCTGAAAATAATGACCAGACTTTTTCACAATTGTGTTTTTCACTAATTTCAAAACTAGTCATGATTCTTGTTGAATTTATGTATAAGGTAAGTCCGTCCCGTTCAATCTGTTGGCTCTGGATTCGAAGCTTAGCATTGCAAACGAACCATCTCTTCTCTCATCACAGCAACAAAAATCATGCTTCAATCATGCTTCTGTTTATCCAGTCTATTTATCAACACATTGCAAGGACAGCTAAAAAAATCAATGACCTTGCTCATTGCCTTCCATCGGATTTCTGTGATTCTTGGGAAGTTGAGGGTATCATTTTCGAAATTTTCGAACAAAATCACAATTTTACATCGCATGTTGCAAAATTGTTAAGCTGTTTTGTCTCATGCAAAATTTATTTGTCCTAACCTTTATGATCTACTGATGTGGTCATTCGACAAAGATTGTAGGTTAGAACTGTGTTGGGTTCTTCTTTGGTGAATCCGTTGGTATTGCAGTTCAGGATATATCACATGTATTGAGTGTACATGTACTGAATAAGTTCCGAGCATATGTATGCTAATTAAGTGGTAGACTTGGCATACTTTATGCAAAATATAGAACAATGTCCGATTTTCTCTATTCATAATCTGCAGCCTCCCCTGCCAAAGCAGAAGTGCATAATGACCAACTGCGACAACATGGCGCGGCCGAACACCATCTACTGTAGTAACCGCTGTATCCTACGCCATGCGGTAGAGTCCCTACAACTACTACACCAGGAGAAATGGTTCTCCCAGGGCTTCAAGAGGGATTCTGCTGGAGTAAGTATCAGCCAATAAGGCTACACCATGTTTGATTGAACAGAACAGTTCCGGGGTAAGGAGAGGGGGGGGGGTGGTACTGAAGGCTCATCCGAGACGACTCTGGATGTGTTGATTATGGATAGGCACCGGTGATAACTTGCCTTATCATTTTTAGCTTAGCTGGTTGAGCTATTGTAATGGGAGCGTCTATCTATCTATCCATCCATCTGTAAACTTTTGCTTCTTTTGACTTTGACCTTCTGAAGGTCAAGGTCGAAGGTCATTGCAAGGGCATGAAGAGCCGTCATGTGGAAAACTTCCAAACACTACTCCTCCTGCAAACAACGGTAGATCTCTTTGAAATCAGGTAAAAATGTTCCTCTGGTGATGGTACATGAAAGTTGTTCACAGGATTTGGATAGATAGCTAGCTGTTTAGCGCTAAGACAGCTGAAAATTTGAATAACTACTAAAAATGCTACATTTTATCTGAAACAAGCATTCATAATCCTTCGAAGAGCATTGGATTCTTTCAGAATTTGGTTCTGGTGTCCCCTCAGTGATTATTCTTTGGGACTAGTGGAAATTTTGTCTGTGTAAGATGATTATATACTAATTAAATCTATTTAATTACTCAAATTTTCAAATCTTGACTGCTTTCCCAGATTTTCCCCTCCATGCATGAATTTGTTAACACTCAATGACCCACTGATCGAGGCTACTCAGTTTCTCCTTAGACAGCTATATCTACACATAAATTTGTCATCAACTCCTGCCAAAGCTGGTGCTATAGCCTTTTGGGTCAATGGGTGTGTTCCCACTCATTCAGAAATCTTTGGGATCAGTTGAAATATTTATGTGGTGGAAAACATTGGATTTCCTTTAGACTACTGTACAACACGCAGTAGTCACTCCATCTACTGAGGAAATATCTGTGAAGCACATGCAAGATTATTATCTAATAGTAGACACCGCCAATTGATGACTATGCAACACATACAATTACAGGTGTCGCAGAGGTAACAATTGGCGGCGTCCTTGACTGAAGCTGATTTGGGCTGGTGTTCGCTCACTGCAGTGTTAGCACTAGGATTTAAAGTTTGGGGGGAGTTCCCCCTCTTCTGGAATTTTGGTGGGGGATTCCAAAATTTTGAAATCGGGATCGCAAATTATAAAATTGCGATGAATTCGAACTCCTCTGACATCAATTGACGTTGTACTAGTTCTATGGATTAGCAAATGACAGTTGGCATCAGTAGTACTGTTTAGAAGCTGCTAAAATCGGGCATGACCTGAAAAAATGGAAAAGTGAGGAAAAAACTTTTTTTTCTTCGGGGGAAAATCACCCCCAACTTTTTTCCCAATGCGGGATTGATGCGAAAAGTGTGCAAATTCTGCAAATGCGCTGCTTAGCGCCAACACTGGCGTATAGATTTGGATGAATCTCAACTTCTTCCTCTTGTATATTAGTTTCTCCTGTCAGTGTTAGTGCCAAGGACTGGGAAAGAGGGATTGAGACTATTTTCCCAAAATCTCTCCTAAAAATTATTAGTGGGAAGGAGATTCCCTCCTATTTGATCGAATAGCAGTCCAGGCTCCGAGCCTGGATCGACATTATGTTGATGGAAAATCCCTCTTTAATTCTGGAAATCCCTCTCAAAATGAGGGCCGAGTAGGGAAGTTCGTTCCTGGTTTGATTCTATAGTGCTAACACTGCTGCCCGCATGCTGCATACAAAACATGCAGCAAGTTATGTGCAATGAGATGAAAAGGATAATTGAGATGTTGTATCAAGTTGATGAATTCTATAGTTGAGTAAACTAGATTGTTTATAATTTCACTCGAGCTGCTGACGGCTGCCCCCACGAAGGGTAGTGAAACCCACATGCTCCCATCACTTAAGGCCCAGTCACATTATAAAAAACGGATTGCTACACGATTTTCTTGATTTCAGGCTGACTACCGAGGAATGCAGTAATGAGGTTCATACAGGCTGATACAAAACTTAATTATCTTTCGTTAGCCTGAAGGCCCTCAGCCATCTCCATTCTAATGTGACGTCATATGGAAATACGGAAAAAATCAGACGATAGATGGGATAGCTCTCTGATAAATAGAAGCTGGGTGAATATCTCGAGTTGGGAATGGGCGATTCCACATCGAATTGGTTACACATAATGAGGTCCTTTATCATTGTCGCTGGGTATATCCGCCATAATGAAAGGAGACTTGCATTTGTAAGCCGGGAATCGAAAGAAATCAGATCGGTGCACTATATGATATCGTTGTAGTGTGACGTCCTCACCTGGCCTTGTCAGGATGACAAATATGTGCAGAAGCCTGTCTCGAAACTTAGCATAGATTTTCTCAGGAGGGAGGAGGTAGAATTGTTTGGAAACAATATCGCGGAACAGTAAATGTAATGATCGATCTAGCAGACTTTAATTCTATATAAACTAAATTAGCTTACCTGAAGTACAGTGGTACACGTAGTAGGCTACTTTATAATCACAATCAGTTAGGTCAAATTTACTTATTGAAGTTCTGCTAAGAACAAACACACTCCCATTTCCATTGTATGAGATCATCAGCACACCTGCCAAAAGTTGACGCTTTTTTGAAAGAACATTATGAATTCAATCATTGTTTCAAACATGTTGTTTTCCAGTTACAATTCACAACAATAGGTATTGATTACTTTGGATAGCCCTACAAAAATTGTGGAAATTACCTTGTTATACTGCCATAGTTATTCCTCTTGAATGCATGAAGTTCCACTTATCACATTGCTACACCTTCGAAATCTCCCTGTGATTTTGTTCAAAATCCCTCAGATAATTATATCCATCATTGCTACTCCGCTGATGAACATTAAGTGGATAATATTTCCTCACCAACTTTACCTCTGAAATGTTATCAGGCAAGTGCTGCTGTGGCAAAAGATGTAACACTCCAAGTTATAACATGAAAGCTCCATATGTATCCATTGAAATCTGTATTTGTTCCAATTGAATGTTGCCCTTGGATAAAAAATGTAGTTGGTTAACATGACAGCTTCACTCTCTACCAAATTCCTATGCGACAACTAACGATCACCCCCAAAACATTGCCAAGCCATTGCCAAGCCAAAGATTTAATCACTCCAAACCCATCGCCTGTCGTGGAAACTTTACTGCAAAGCTCCGACGGTGCGTCTCAGCAGTATCACGCACAATCTAATCATTCATAAACTTGGGCTATCTGTGATTGGTTGATGTTTGACCAATCAGTTATGAGATGTGTGGTCTTAATTGGTTTGGCTTTGATCATTAGCTGGAACTTTCTGCAGTTCGGGGGAGTTTTTGATTGAGCAGGTAGGCTGGGAAGTGAGTAGGTGTTATTGGGATAACCGAGTAAGAATTATTTACCAATGGCAACACTTGTGCCCTACATCTGAATTTCAATTTGCAGGCATTCTAGTACTCGCCAGTTGTGTAACTATCCAAAGTTTGATAAAAAATTTGAATAGTTGGATATGGTTAGTCTCACACATTGTGCTATATCAATTATAAATGAATATTGGCTCTTGTGGCTCTGACAAGATCAATAATATAGGTTTTAGCTGCGTGTTTGGCTGAGTGTTATATCAATACATATGGTTTCAATTGTAAAGATGTGTTGTGACTTCTGATATAGTGACTGACTATATATGATACATATTGCACATCATATTCCTTCTATCCAGGGTCTTAGCTAGGCATTGGAAGAAGGGTGTCTCACTTGTGTATTCGGAAGTCTCTCTAGCACGTACCAAGCAGGACTCCTAAGTCTGCTAAGAACGGGCCCTAAAAAGCTATATATCCCTGATATGAAGTTTCGAAAACATCTTCAGGTAACCAACCTAAAGTGTGAATCTAGTAGGATCAGGGATGATGTTGGTCTGGGAAAGAAAGGAGTTTTCGGGAACTGGCCGTCCCCAGGTCATCTTGTGGTATCTGAACCATCCTCATTGGCTTACAAGCCATCTCAGACACGACAAGACACCTCTCTGACTAAGACACTGCTTCTATCAGGATATAGCTCAGAAATGCAGACACATATGCATCAGGGGTGCAAATACAGCGGGCTGGGGGTGATTTCACCCCTGAAATGACTAAAGACTGGGGGAAAGTGTGTTATTGGGTGGAATAGTCCTTTAGAATCTCTGAGTTTCGAGGAAAGTAGCCCCTGAAAATCAAGAAGTATTCGCAGCCCTGATAGGCATTCATGCATTTATTTGAGCAGGGGGAGTTTGTAAGCATATGTATGACTGTGTAATCCTTTTTGCAGTTTCCCACGAACATTGATTGAACAATGAATACAACAATTGAATATTACTGGTGACAAATTATTCTTCAAAAAGTGTGTTCCTAATCCAGAAATAACTGTACTTCTACACGAAAATGGCACAGTTGAACTCATCTTCTTCTCTTTCTGCCTCTCCTCCTCCTCCCTGGTATAGTCCTCTACAGTTGCACACTTTGCTCAGATTTATCCAGTCACTATACCTGGTAGGGATAGATCATTTTTAGCTCAAACCAGCTAAGCTGGTTGCGCTATTGTAATGGGAGCGGAGTATCACTCTATCTATATCTATCTGCCTATCTATCCAGTCTGTAAACTTTTGCTTTTTTGGCTGCCATTAAATGTTCGTTCCTCAACGGATGTTGACCAAACTCGGGGGCAATGTTTATTGGATGATGGCACATCGTTGACCTTTTGGAGGTCGAGGTCAAAGGTCACTAAAGGGGCATATTGAGCTGTTATATGAAAAACTGCAAAACGCTATTCCTCCTAGAAAGAACAGTATAATATTTTTAAATTAGGCCACAATGTTCCTAAGTAGTGGTGCCTAGAAGTTGTTCGAGAATTCTGGACCCAAGGCCCGGTATGGGCTCTGGACCCATCATGTGGAATCACACAAAGTGCTTCTCCTCCCACAAATTTTAGTGCACAGTACTGATGCTCAGTCTCCATGATGGTCTAACAGCGGTACCTTTGGGGTGTTCAGGAATTTTCAACCCAGAGTCCCACTTGGGCCCAAAGACCCATTTTATGAAATTTCACACAATGGTACTTGAAATGCATCTCCACCCACAAGTTCCAATCGATTTTCGTTGAAGTTACGTGTAATGTTCCTCAGGTAGAGCGCTATTGTGGGTGTTCAGGAATTATGGGCCAAGCGCCCAAACCGGGTAGGGGCCATTGAGGGTAATCGGGAATTTGAGGATGGGAGCTCATCCATTCATTATATAAAATACTGCAAAATCTCATATCTCCTACAAATTTTGTTGCACAGTGCTGATGTTTAGTCAATATAGTCATAATACTAGAATTCTGTACCAACAAAACCAAACAAGACAAGACAAGTCCACTAGACCCATCTACAGAATATTTGATTGGTTTGAGCTACTGAACCATTGGTTCTCTAGTTTACTCACTGAGAGAATTTTGAGACATGGTGTAAAATTATGCAGTCATCAGCAAGCATCAGTGCTGTAGGGTCTGCCCAATGTTTCCCTGTCTCATTGGACCCTTGTCTCAGTGTCCTCTACCTACCATAAATCATCTTACTGGTGCCAGTCTCATTAGTCATCTGGATCATGAGCTCAACAACCAGTTGTTATGGTATGCTAATGATCAATGTCAAAGGTCACATGGGAGCGTGCCGAGACTGGACTACACAAGCACTGTAGGCCTACACATATAT
This sequence comes from Eupentacta quinquesemita, assembly GCA_032360705.1. Taxonomy (NCBI): domain Eukaryota; kingdom Metazoa; phylum Echinodermata; class Holothuroidea; order Dendrochirotida; family Sclerodactylidae; genus Eupentacta; species Eupentacta quinquesemita. The sequence goes on from JAUOBX010193776.1 coordinate 6,983, forward strand.
GGTTCATTTGGGGCAGGACAATTAATTGTTTGAACCCTTCCACCTCAAATTATATTTCCCCTACACTTTTTTCCCCGTCATCAAGTCAATGTGTGAAATTGTGTCTATTCCCTGATGTTTCATCAGGTTTAGCCCCTGTAAGCATGCGCATTGATAACTGTGAACTGGCATATGCTGTCTCATTGGTCCCCTTGTCTTATTGGCCCCTCGTTTATCATTCCTTCACATTATTATTATTTATATTATTTATATAGCACAAATTCCGAAAGTTCTATGCGCTTCATATGACACAAATAAATATTAGGCAAAAAATTCGAAGGAATATGTCTTCAAGCATTTCTTGAACACAAATAAGGAAGGAGAGTTTCTGACAGCTTGTGGTAATTTGTTCCACAGTGCTGGGGCGACATGGAGAAACACAGATCTTCCAGCCCGCTTCTTGGTCCCCCATTCCCATTGGTCTCCCATTCAAATGTTTGAGAACCTTGCCAATATGCTAATTTTGTCCAATTGTGAGACACTAAGGATACAAGGGGACCGATGGGACTGGAGACCAATGAGACGAGGGACTATAGACCTTATCTCAAACAAATTATTAATCTAGCTGATACCATGTCAGTGAACTCTGTTTCTGCAAATATGTTCAGTTGTTATTCATCCGTATTTGTGTGATTTCGTACAATTCTCACTCCATTAAATAGACATGCTGATGAATGGTTCCATCACCACATTGGTCTCCTAACTCTGTTGATTGTCATCGACACACACTTCCTTCGAGTATTTCTAGGAAATCCTCCTAAACCATGTCTATTTCCCTCATTGATGAATTGCTTATGTGACGGGCTGACATAGAAGAAACTACAAGATACTAACCTATATATCAGGTCATTTGCAGTTTCCTGGAATAGCTGATACGCACTGCATGAACACAAATAAGATATTTACCGATTGGCTGTTCGTTCCGTATAGTCGCCTATTGTTTGTTCACTATTGTCAGAGTTTGGGATTGGGTTATGGCTTAGTATTAGCCTTAGCGAGTAGGGGAAAAACCTTGTCTTTTAGTGCACATTGCCCCTTCCTCTCTCGCTCTTCCTCCCCCTCAGCTTCGCTATTTTCACTCTGGTAAAGGTCACATTCTACAAGTATTTCTGGGAAGTCCTCCCAGACCTGACATGGAAGAAACAACAGAATATTATTCCATATGGCAGGATCATCTGGAGGCTCCTGCAATAGTAGTTGCAAACTGGATACAACGTCATCACTGATTGGTTGTTTGTTCTGTATAGTAATAATTGTTCCCTTCTGTCAGCATTCAGGATTGGTTGATCGTTTGGTTACATCCCTATGTTCCGGCCTCTCAATGAATATTACCCCCTGACCAGTCAGAACATAGGGACATATTCGAAACCATATTTAGAAACTCCATTATGTTCCTACCAAGTCAGATTGCAAAACAGTCGGAACATAGAGAGGGTGGTTATAAGGAGAGGTCGGAACACAGGGAGGTCGGAATATAGGGGTGTTACCGATTAATCCTTGTTCTCCGTGCTATGTTAGTGGGTAAAGAATCAAGTCAGCGTGGCATTTCCCTCATTGTTTCTTTTTAAGGGAAATTCTAAGATCACAAACAGATTTTCTATCAACCTAATGCAAACATAGGCTGATGTATGGACTGCTATTTGATCAAATGGGATTGAGTATCCCTCCCACTCAAAATCATATCCCTACTTTGGGGATAATATGGTTTCGCCTTCGTCGTCTCTGCCGCCATCTTCGCTGCGCAGCCAGATTTTTTTTGTGTTATCGCAATAACTCTTCAATGCAATGTCCAATTGATTAGAAATTCGGCACAGATCAATTTTAGATGGGTTCGGAGTGGGCATTGTTGCATGATTGCTGCCCTCTAATTACTGGTTTCATGCGAAAATATCAAGTTTGTCCGATTCACACAAGACTTGGTGGATGTGAACTACAATTGGACAAATTTGCATGATTATCCTGACTTTGTTGGATTCAAACGAAACTTAGTGGAGTGGTCTACAGTTAGTCCCGTACGACATGGTGGTCATTTCAAGATCATTAAAGGTCAAATTTTTGAAATTTCGTTATTTTCCAAACATTGTCGGATTCGAACAGAACTTGGTTTCAACCCTCCCCTCAACTTCAAAGGACTCCAATCAGTCGCCTCGACTACATCACAGAAAAGTGGGGATATATACACATTGGTGGTATACCCGCCAAGAGTTGTCTAGTTCTTTAAAGAGATCTCGAAAGAAATGTTCAGATTTCCCTGTTTCTCACCCCTAGCGCTGACACTGTTTCTGTATGCATTGTCCCTGCAAACACGAACCCCCTTTCTCTGGCTCTCTCTCTCTCTCAGATCTGCTTTTTTTCCCTATCCATCTTCCAGTCAATCACATTCTAGCGAGGAGTCTCTACTTTGACTGTATGATTCATGTTACAACAGGGAACTCATGTCGTAAATCAAACCTCAGATGATGCTGGCACGCTAATGTCCACACAGCAGACGCCTCTGTCAACGGGGCATAATTTGATGTGTCTCTCTATTTCCTCTCCGATGATATGTTGATCAAGACATGATCTTGGCCACCCAACTGGTCGGAATAACAAGAAGCAGTCGCTAGATTCTTTTGAGGGGGCACTTTCTGTAAAATGGGGGGCAGTGGGATGATGTTATTAGTTATGTGGGGAAACGCTTGTGACAGTTTTGGCTTAAGTAAACGAGTTATGGTGGTTAAGCTATTGTGATCGAGATGTCATTTGATGTATCTATTTATTTATCCAGTTTTGCCTTTGAGCTCTCAAACATTCATTCTTTGACGGATATTGACCAGAGTTGTTAATTGACTCATGGGACATCTCTGATAATTCCCTTGTATGTCAAGATTAAGAGTTATTGAAGAGGCACAACTAATTCAAATTCAAATTAGAAGAAAACTTTATCAAGCACTAGTTTTATCACTGATCAATAGTACAAATTGGGTGTTCAAAAGTAGTTTCAGTTTCAGCCATTTTGTGAGAATATGCAAAATGGCTTTGAAAATTCCATAGAGCTGGTTGACGTATGACTTCAATGAACGGGGTGAGATGTTATCAGGCCCAGGGGATTTGTTTGTCAACAGCCTATAAAATTTGCGATGGACTTCCACTTCAGTCTTTAGTGCAGATGAAATGATTATCGTTGATGGAACTGACATATTTGTAGCAATGCCAATTTCTGCACTGAAGTTGTGGGTGTCAAAGTGGTTATGAAATGAAATAAGAACGTTCACATAATTCAAGTTGGGGTTGGCGTTGAATTGGGCTGAGCATATCATTCAGAATTTTCCCCAGGTAGTCGTCCTTGAGTGGAATTCAATTTTCACGCTCGTAATTGAACCATCCCTTGCGAATAGCTTTTTCCAGTGAATGAAAATAATAGTAAATATTTTTATTGTGCTCTATAATGAACACAATGCCTTTCAGAACACAAAGAGATATATAAAGAGAGAAAAGGAGGAATCATAAAGAAGAAGAGAGATCACTTGAAGCCTTTTGATCTTTTACAAATCCTTCGCCTCCCTGCAAAAACAGTTGCTTCTTACGATTTATAATTCTTTTGATGTGATTAGTAATCCACGGCTCATTATTAGAGTTGACTTTGATCTCTTTTGTAGGGATACCCAAATCTGTGCGAAAGTTTATGTAATCCACTGCAGATTCTGTTCGCTCATTGACGTCATTCGATGAGTCGATGAAGAGATGGTGAAGATTATCAACTGCCCTTTCTAGACCAGTCTTTATTCTGGATTCCTCTAGGGTTTTCCCCTTTAAATACACAATGGGGAGGTATTCGGGTCAAAGGAGTACAAGATTGTTAATACACAAATCTGTGCAGAAGATGATGTAATTCATCACAGATTCTGTCCACTCATTGACGTCAGTGGATGAGTCGATGAAAACGTCTCAGTCGCTGAAGATTATTAACAGCTTCTGTATACCAGTCTTTGATCTGGATCACTCTAGGGTCTCCCCCTTCGCACAATGGGGAGGTACCTAGGTCAGAGAAGAACAAGATTGTGATCTGCTTGGCCCCAAGGGTAGTAATCGGATGGCGCCATGGCGGAGTGAGCTTCGAGTAGCAGAGATCCAGGGTCGCTGAGCCACGAGTCCAACAGTTATTGTGTCAGTATTATCGAACTCCACTTTACATCAGCTTACAGTGATTAAAGTCTTCATTGATCAGTATGACAATATATCTGGTAGCGTTGATTCTATGTCACACAAATCTTAGTTAACTTCAATAGCAGTGAGTGCGGGATTGACTGTTGACAAGTCACTTATGACCAGGGGTAATATCTGTAGAGCGCTTTGAGACCGCTGTAAAACAGTGTTATTACGCTATATAAAGAACTGGATATTATTACCAGCTTGACTAACATCGGAACTGTTTGGAACCTGAACAGTTGTGAGTACAACATGTGAGAATTCGCATGGTGAGTGAGTATTATAGCTGAAGTCCGAGAATGAGCATTTCCAACATTGGACGAGCATGATTTGTTTTTAATTGTAACGTGATTCTGATGGCACCATTTGTTGTTCACAAGTGCGATAATTGCTCCCTCCCTTGCTCACCAAATTGTTCAGTGTGATTATTCCCTACTAGTGAGAGATCTTTGACATTAACGTGAACATCCTGCAGAATATCCTGTAACCAGGTCTCTGTATACCACATGACATTAGCATAACAGGAGTTGTTCAGATGTCTCACAAAGTCCATCCATTTCGTATCATAATGATCATACATCCCCCGTATTAACATAGGGCAAAAGGGCTCACAATGTGCCATTATTATTTCAGAGACGGCAAAATGTTTCTTCTGCTATAAATCGAGCTGGATGCATGTGCCAATCAATAATAATAACTTTCTTTTGAATATTTCTTTCACCTCCTCAGGGCTGCCAAATACCTGCACCCCACCATG
>JAUOBX010193887.1:0-11965 GCA_032360705.1 Eupentacta quinquesemita
ATCTCTAGAGTAATGGTTGGTCTCGTAATGCTGTAATTCGGTGCATGTGAAACACCTCATTGGAAGTATTACCCCCCCCCCCATATCACTATCATTGTGAAGCAGAGGTCTTGAGGTGACGTCCTTCATGTTTTGAGGTCAAAGGTCACAGGTCAAGAGTCAAGGAATCACTAAGTCTTTTGGCTTTCTGGTTAAATAGCTTTAGATGCAAACTGGTGCAATATAGCATATATCTAAGGACCAAATTCTTTTGGAAATTAATGATGAATTTCTACCAAGATCAGATAAAATGTTGATCCAAGTGTGGAAATGTGCAAATGTGCCCCTCCTCATCAGGAAATTTTACCATTTGTAAATGACCTTAAATGTAATCTGGTGCAATATGTAGCAAATTCAAGCATCCAACTCGTTTTGAAAGTAATAATGACTTTTTAGTTATTTTACAAAGAACAGATATTATTATGATCATTTTCGGGGGGAAATGTGCCCCTCCCCGTTGGATTTTTCTCGAATGGCCTCAGATGGGGCCGGCAAAGAAGCATATCTGAGCACTCTGCACACTGCTACTTTTTGCAAATGTGTCCCTCCCATTTGGAAAATTTCCCCATTTTTAAATTGCGTCAGATGCGAACTGGTGTAATGAAGAAGATGTAAGCAGCCAGCTCGTTCCGAAAATAGTGATGACTTTCAACCAAGACAGATGATATTATGATCTATTTCTCTGCAAAAAGGTGCCAGGTCTCGACCTGCCACCGGGCAGTGTGGATGGACGTTAGAGGTAAGGAGTACGCTGGCTCAAAAAAGTAGGATTTTCCGAGGAAGCCTAATGAGTGTTACTGTTAGTGTTAGTGTTAGTGTTATGTTAGTGTTGCTGTTAGTGTTACTGTAGTGTTACTGTCAGGCTTCGGCTAGGCCCTAGGCTAGGTCTAATGTTAGTCGTTGATTCACATTCACAACTTTGTAATTGTATGCTGCGGTGCACGCAAAACATATCGTATACACAGTCGCGAGTCAGGTTAGGCGCCACAAATACACTTTAGAATAGATAGCCACTGTCTTATATGGCCTCCGTCAGTCTAGTCTAGGCTACGTTTGGATGATGGGTTCCATCATTCAGTGGCAGTATTTCAGCGCATGCTGCTACTCCATGGGAAATATCATAGGCCTAGTAAGCAAGTTCACTTTGTCAACTGCTGGGAATTGTCAGCGGACTAGACATGAACACATAGTAATCAGTAGATTCAGTATATAGCCTAAGCAGTAAGGTAGACCTTTCTGAGTTCTAAATGAGGCAATTTATAGTCCTGGGGTATTCTCCATGGAGGGCTCAAAACACGGGGGACTGATGATCGTAGCCTCGTTCTGATAGGGATACCTTGGCCCATGTGAATAACAACATGCCCATCTCATTGTCCATCGAAGCACCCCCAGATCAGGTGACACGCACATTTTTTGTTTTGTTCGGCACACATAGACCTAACTTAGGTCTTCTCATGCAGTCATTCGAAGAAAACTGCCTTATTCAGGAGAACTAAATATTGCACGCACAACTAGATACAGCCTAGTGAGCAAAATTCATCAAATTTCCATCCTGTCTCTCCAAAATTAATTTGAGTAGTAACTTGGGAAAATAGTCCTAAGTCTATGCTGGCTAAAATTAGGAATTATATAGTGACAAAGGTGTGAGTGGGATAAATCCCCAAATGGAAAATAACATCAATCTTGGAAACGGGACCCATACTCTGTGAATTCATTACTTTGTTATATTTAAAAAAAATCAGTTAGATGGATGCCATACTCCACAACACAATTGAACTCTATACAGTTCCCACTGCCCCCAAAACCAATGGGTTGAACATTGCTCGCTGAATGCTGAAATTCAGTTATAAGTGTTTTCGAATTACCTGCAAATGTTTTTCCATATTCTGTGAATTGATCACTACAAACTCTGTGAATTTTTCCTTATTCTGTGAATTCATGACTATATGTTATAATAGAAAATGAGAACAACTTATAAAAAAAGATGGTTGCCATTCTTCATCACACAATTGAATTCTATAGTTCCCACTTCTCACAAACCAATGGATTGAAAATTGCTCACTGAATGCTGGAATTGAGTGTTTCCAAATAGCCTGCAAATGTTTCTCTTCAATATGTATATGTATATCTCAGTGAGAACTTGTTGTAATATCAATATTATAACAACCTACATTCGATCAATGGTGTAGGCCCCATAGAATTATTTGAAAATCAATAACAGCTCCAATAAATTTTCAGTTATTATATACAGCTTAGGCCCCAAAATGTTTTACAAGTTCAACTAGGTCAAGTTAAATTTAAATTTATGAAGGATAGAGCTAGCTGACTACATTCTGTACAGAGAACAGCAAATTTGAAGAGTGGGCCTATGTATACTTACAGACCAGTACTAGTCTGGTACACTACAAAAGAGCAACTTTGGGAATAAGTTGGGATTCTAGAGAATAGATGCTTGTGCAAATACAAAATTATCCCAGAAAACATTGGGTTGCAGCCCGGTTGCTACAGGTGGAACATTTATTGTAAATTCAGCATATTGGTAGGCCTACACATCAAACTATACAGTAGGCTGTCAGATACTGTGGTAAACTCACACAAATAATGATATTATATACAGTACATATATACAGCCAACAAGTTGTCAACATATCAACAATACCATGTTGCGAGACTGCATGATTCGCGCGCACACAACTCTCATGATCTGAGCTTGCCACTCTACTATGTTCATAGTCATATCCTCACAGATATTGAGAACAGTAGGCACTAGGCAGTATAACTGACACCAGCTGATCCAACTAAAGGTGAAACAAGTTCTTTGTCATTATGATAATATCAATTTACAGTCAATGAACATGGTAAAACACTATGTTCCTATTTGAGAAATATTAAACAACATGGGTAAATAACAATGGCCAGGTAGCATCACGGGCATTTCTTGGCCATCACGTCGGCTAGTATTACAATGACAAATGAAGTGCAATGTTTTGACGGGAGGTCAATGCACTATGGAGAAACACACAACAGTGACATCATATTTTGCATCAGCCTACTTCACAACAAGTGCCACATTGTCAGTCAGTGTGTGCAGATGGAGTTGACCAGAACACACATTGTTTACTTACAACTAGTATTTAGCTGGGGTGTATTCTTTTATTGTTTCAAATCTCAATGTGACAAATTTTTCTTGGACTAAAATCAATGGGTGAGTGTGAGACTAAATTCCTCACTTATTCCAGTAATACTATACTATAGGCATGTATATCAATTAATAGGCGATCTAAGGTAGATATCCTGAGTGTTTTTAGCTCAGAATGAAAACTGGTTGTTTGCATGTGCCCTAATATAGTATCCATTCTATATTTAGCCAGCGGGCTTTTTGGCCATAGGGATTAGACTAGGCTATGGTTTCCTTCGGCTTGTCCTGATCCTCTGTTAATGTTTGTTAGTGTAGCCTAGGTTGGATCAAATCAATGATGAAATTAATCAATCATTCTCAATTATTCAAACTTGTGGCTTTCCAAGCTGAGGGATTCTTATAGTTATAATGACTGGATGTTTCACTCTGCTTTGCTGTAAACAAATTGGTACATAAAATTGAACATCAATTGAACAATATGCCTACTCAGATCTAGCTGGCCTTGGCCTATATCTGAATCACCATTGGGGTGATGATTAGAATGGAGCGATTAGGCTAGATACTCCTAATTTAATTCCCAAGGTAAATACTATAAATACATAGGCCTAGGCTATTTACTCCCTAAAATAGTAAATACACTGATTACCCTTGGTCCTTACAGAATGTCAGAGACCAGGGGGAATCTTTCTGACCAAATTACCCATGGGTTCCTCACTTACCCAGAGACAAGTAAGTGAACAAAGATCCTGGGTCATCCAAAATAACTCTGGTCCCACGTTGGAATACATGAGTCAGGGTTTTTTTCCCTGAAAACGATCCCTGATGTTCCCTTATTTCGACTCCTGCCTAGGCTAGAGCCGAATTATTCCAGTTCACTGTTGATCAATATTTTTTGGCTCTCTACTCCTTAGCATGCATACATTGAACGAATCAAGAAGTTGGTAGAAATCCCCACATTTGAATATACTGTTCAACTAGAAATGAAGGTTTGAGTTGCATGCATCTCAGCCATGTTTCAATTTTATAATTTATATTGGGCCTACTTTGCTTTTTGCTTCCTACAATAAGATTGTAAAAACTAGAAAGGTTGTTACTTGGCAATTAGGCTGATATAATACATTTCAGCAGCATGGATTTTTCTTTCGCTCACAGTTACAACCCTCAGGAACAGTCCGCTTGGACTGAAGCAAATGTTGTCGATAGGCAAGATGAGAATGTGTGCTGGGCTAGGCTGAATCTAATTCTTTGTTCAAAATGTACGTGGATTTTACTACTGTAGTGATATGAACTGATTTAGCCTGATGATGTAACGTTAAACTAGCTGCATAGCTCTTGGCTTCGCTTATAATTTATCGTTAGGCCTAGGCTAGGCTATGCATAATTTGGGATTAACATTAGTCCGGTACGTTTTATAGTTGAATCATCATGGCAACTTCAGCCTATTTTGCTTATGATATTAGTTCAGATATTAGTCTTTTACAACTTGTCAGCATTTTTTTAGCATCTTTACTGAGTAATACAATTTTTAAATCGAATGAAAAGCTTCGAACAATCCGCTCAAGTTATACCGTCTAACTGCACACACACAGTATTATTGTTTGTGTATAACGTTATGTGTGTGTACGTCGTGTACGTGTCAGTTAAATTGCGGTCAAACTCCCATGAATGTATTTTGGATCGTTATCATTTCCTAAAATTATATCTAGGGGCCGACATAAAATCCATAATGTTCTTGCCTGTTACAAAAATATATTTTTTGACCGTACGTTCCTTGTCACGAACGTATGACCATGGCATGGAATGGGAACTATTGTAAACTTTTCCCGCGGTTTGCACGGCTACGTGCACCGCACTCGCTGCTGATGTTGTAAACAACTGTTGCCGCGCCACCCAATTCAGGTCACGTGACTAACAATAACAAATCAAGCGCCTTCGGTCCATTCAAGCTCTGCGTCGCAAAGTTCCTTATCCATTCGCCTGAGTTCCAGCTCGTGCGCACGCTTGACCATAGCGATTCGCTCGGTTTATTTCCTTTCTGCAAGCACGAAGTCATGCAAGTCCTTACCACTACAAACATTATGTGGGGTGTGACCATGATGAATTGCTATCTATAGCCAGCCCAAGCAAAATGATTCTGAGGAGATTTTGATTTTGAGTTAAATAGATTTGCTGAAGTGTTGAAGACTGAGCTGAAGACATATTGGGGAGAGTACCATACCTTTTGTTCCTCTGTCCCTTTTCTTCACTATCTCCTCCCCCTTCCATCTTTTCGTCATTCTCTCCGTAATACCGGGGGGAGGGGGGTGCATAACTCACCAAGAATAACACACAGAAGGCTGGAGATTGTGACAATGTACTTGCAATGGAGAACAGACCCTTATCGCATAGTAGAAGCATAATTGATATCACTGAGGAGAGAGTCACTAAACTTTTTTTCAGATTCGGGTATTAGTAAATCACCGGGCCCAGACGAGATTCACCCGAGGATCCTTCACAACCTATGTAATGAAATTACCAAGCCGTTAACTGAAATATTTGCTCTTTCAGTTCATTCATCAAAAAATCCTACGGAGTGGCGAGATGGATGGATATCAGCTATTTACAAAAAAAGGATCGCAAAATTTGCCTTCATCCTACCGGCCAGTTAGTCGCACCTGCATCCTCAGTAAAGTACGTGAGAAAATAATTAGAGACAATATCGTGCATCATATGAAGTAAAACATCCTATTTACGTTGAAACAATTTGATTTTATCTCTGGAAGGTCTACTACTCTGCAACTGCTCCATGTCCTGGATAAGTGGACACATTTTTTGGATAGTGGTGGAAGCCTTGATTGTACTTACCTCAACTTTATGAAGGCTTCCGACAAAGTCACACACCACCGTCTGTTAAGGAAACTAGTTTGTTATGGTTTATCTGAAGAAGTAGTCGACTGGACTTGATCCTTACTTCTGAATAGACACCAAATAGTGGAAGTAGGACACAACTTCTCTGAATGGTCTCCAGTTTCGAGCGGTATTCCTCAAGGTAGTGTCCTGGGTCCAGCCCTGTTTGTACTATACATTGATCACTCGCCGGACAATATTACATCGGAATGCTATATGTTCGCCGATGATACTAAAGTCTTTAAGAACATTACCTCCGGAAATGACATGGCAATTCTTCAAGAGGATTTACCCGAGTTATAGGACTGGTCTATTAAATGGCTACTGGAATTTCACTCTGATAAATGTATAAGTTCTTGTTGTCGGAGAGAGGGATTTAGATTAATATACTTACCAACTTTATAACCGTCCTCTCAAGTATGGAATCAAGGAGATGGAGACATTGGCGTGATCATTGACTGTGACCTGAGTTTTGAAGAACACATCAGTGAAAAAATCGATAGAGCAACCAGTATTATGGGGATATTTCGCCGTTCTTTCACCATCTTGGACAATGAATCATTTCTTATCTTGTTTAAAGCCCTCGTCAGACCACATTTAGAATACGCAAATGCCGTTTGGTGCCCGTTCAAACGAACATGGATCACAGCTATTGAAAATGTGCCGAGGAGAGCAACAAAGCTGATTCCTGCCATGAAGGATAACAGTTATGAAAAACGATTACGGGCTCCGAAATTACCAACTTTGACTTACTGGCGACTGAGAGGCGATATGATCGAAGTTTCTCACAGAAATGTATGATACAACACTACCTCCTCTATTACATGATCATCAATTTATAACCAGAAGGGCCACAGCAAGAAATTGTTTCTAAATAGAGTGAACAAGAACTTACGTCAACACCTTTTTTGCGATTAGAGATACACGTGCATGAAACAGCCTGCCAGAAAATGTTATAACTTCTACCAGCCTACAATCATTTGAAAGGAGATTAGATAACTTCTGGAAGGACCAAGACATTTTATACAACTTTAAAGCCAACCTGAAATCTACTAATGAAGACTTAAACGAGAATCTGAGTATGGTGGCAGATGGCCAGCGCTCAGAAGAGGATATGTAAGTATCTGTGAGTACCGGTAAGTATAAGGCCTTCCTACATACCAAGTATGAAGTCCCTGCACATGTTTACCAGTGGCGTAACACAAACACACACATACACCAACACACACGCACACACACCCATACACACGCCCGCATCATCGCATATAATTGCATAATGTTGACTGGGCCCCTTTTGTATGCAGAATACAGACAACCCCTTCAGCGCAATTAGGAGGGGAAGAGGGGGTCACTCCGAAGGCAGAATACCTTCTGAAAAAATCCCAGGAGTTACAATCCCATCCAAACATTTAGGATTCTGGGACTGCTCATTGTTACATACTGTATGCAAAATGAGAGTCCCTCTTTTCTAGAATCCCCCTTGTGATCATTCACGGGAAAACAATCCTCTCCTAGAATTGAATGCTTAGCTCCAACACGGCCTGGTGAAGGTTGAAAGTGAGGTTGGAATATGTACGAGGATACCAACAATACTGTTTCGGCATGAACACTCTGACCTTCGTTAACTTTGCACACACATACAAAGACGACTACAATTATCCTTGTCGTGAGGAATAAAACGAGAACTCCTTGGTTTAGTCATGAAGAAAAAAAGTAACGAAAAAAGTGTGGGTATTTTGAATGTGTGCAGTTAGGAGAGCAAGGCTTCCGTTCTCGAGTCAGGAGAATCGTGGCTCAAATGCCTTTCCCGTTCACTGTGCCTGGACAGGACAATGTCTTGGCCCGATCAGGCATAATCTGACAAATTTTGAGTAATTTGAAGCAAAACCGTGAGTCAGAATTTTGAAGTGTACTAATTTACGACATGGAACTGACTTATAATAACTCCGTACACGAAGGTCAAACGGGGTCAACCCATACAAACTTTCGATCAGAAAACGAATGGACCCTGTCAGACGATTCCAAAATGGTCATATACAGGTCAACTCAAGGAACACAACAGCGCTCCTCAGACATATCGTTTACAAGTTATTAACCAAACAAGAGAACCAATGATTCAGGGCATCAAACTAATATTCAATATGTCGTGCTCTTGTATGACGTGATATTGCACTTCGTGTTTTGGTTCAGTTATTATGGAGCGAACTCATTATTTGCTATCCATTTGATTGAAGATAATTTGTGTTGAGAGCTGTATTTAGTGAATCACAGGAGACGGCCTGGACACTGAATGTCATCACTTGCATCTGCCACTAAAACACTTCGTTACACGTCATCTCACAAAGGTCATGATGTATAGGTCTCCACAGTCTATAGTGCATAGTCGCGGCGATTCGCATTTGGCACACCACACTTAGGCACTTCCACCATTCACAGTGCGAGAGAGAGGCCGACTTATAACAACAATTTAGCTTGACCTGGACAATTGGCAATAGTGACCAAACGTATATCATGTCCAACTTCAGTCGCATGCACCAAGGACTCAAGCCAGTGGGCCTGCGTTCCACAGTTTGGACGCTGCAGCTTTATATGACAATAAATCGTTCCGATTGAAATATATGACTATTCTAAATTCAGGAACACTTCTAGGGAGCACCACCAACTGCACAAGATACATTAAACCCCTATTTCTAGTAAATATTATGTCCTCGGTGAGAGGATTATTCAGCACTCTCCAGTTATTCACTGTTGACAATACTGACGCCAATTAGATGTCATGAACATACGACCCCTCCTCGGTGTCCTTTCCTTTTTTACTAAACCTATCATATCGCAGATTCATTTCCAAGCATTGTGAAGCCTAGGGTTAATATACAATAACCCGATGAAGGGACTCTTCAAATCACTCAGTTAGATGAAAAACTATACAGCTCAGTCAATGTGACAATAAAGAACCAGTAGCAGGAATTATAGCAGTTTGACCCTGTTTTGGGGAGGATCTTCAGTTTTAAACCTGTAATAATTGTTCATGCTTCAGATATGAACACCGCCCAAGAACCATCGCAACCATTTTTTTCTAAAAATCTAATGATCATTGTGGCAAGAGTGACATTTTGCAGTTTTTTGCAATGTTCTTGATATAACCATCTATATGACAATTTATCGAACATTTGTAGACATCTTTTAAGAAGCACAACCCGAGGAACAATATAACCCGATTTTGAGGAGATTCATTGTTCGTAGAAGCCTTTTCAACGAAATTTTTTGATTCCTTGACGAAGTCATGTGACGACTGGCTTGTTAACAAGATAACTCGACCCAACCTGGATGGATCAAGCTCATACTTGGCATGAGTGTTCCCCCATGAGGAGTACATGATCCTTATTGTTTTTGCGTCAGATCAGATTGGCTGAAATGTGGTATGGAGCTTTGTTATGGGCAGTACGGGAACCCTATTATTTTTAGTGTAAACCAGGGGGAATTTGGGGGATTAAAATAGGAAATTGTGAAAATCGATATTCTTGCTGATTGGAGCTTGTTAACACGATAACTCGAACTCATCTAAGTGAAACAAGCTCATACTTGGTATGTGTGTTCATCATGAGGGGTACATGATCCCCATTGTTTTAGGGTCAGGTCAGAAGTCATCCGAGGTCAACAGAGGTCACTCTCGAAATCGTGTTAACAGCATAAGTCCAGAATGCTCAGTCCGATCAGGCTGAAATGTGGTATGCAGCTTTGGTATGAGCAGTACTTATTGTTTTTGGTGTAGACCAGGGGTCATTTTGGGGCTGAAAAGAGGACATTTTGAAAAATCAATATGTTGGCCAATTTGAGCTTGTTAACAGGATAACTCGACCCCTCAATCGCTACCGAATGATGAATAATCAAACATTTGTGAACAATTTTAGGTAGCACCACTGAAGGTACATTAGGGATTAATATCGAGGAAATCTATTGTACTTGGAAGGAGGAGTAGCGTTTCGCAGATTTTGCCATGAAGGCTCATTCTGCCCATTCAATGTCCTTTGACCTTCAAAAGGTTACAATCGGGTGCAAGGAATAATAAAACCCAGGGCAGTTTGACCGAACAAAGGGGGGTGTGGATTGTCTTCTCTTACATGCCTACTGCTCCAGCATACCAGCATACCACATTGTGACTAGGAAGCTGTCTTGACTTACAAATTAGAATCCTGATAGATAGATCTCGCACATGAAGCCAATCAATTTCTCAATCAATATCGTGTGATCAATAGCACAAGTTTAGATCTCATTCTTGAATCGTTCCTCACAGAGCATCGTGTAGGCCGTTATTCGCTCTTAACAGTAGGCATGCTCATATGACTAAGGGAAGTATACAAGATTCTAACAGAATGCTGAGTCTTCATGTGACCAACGACATTCAGCTAATTATAATACAACTTAGCTAGTATGTTACTAATATGAATTCCAGTTGCGTGATGAGACTGCCCACTATATATTTTCGTATTTATCCATTCCAATTGACTCAGTAGCCAAAACAATATTATTTGCAGTATCATGATTCCAACAAACCCTCGGTAACTGATTCAATGAAACGAGACAGCACTAATTATAATGGTGAGGGGTGCGGTAGCCATTCACAGTGTATTGAAAATGGTTCTACTCGGTTGAATTTGTACATTATAATTTGGTGAAACAAGATGGTTCCATTTCGATGAATGGGCAATATACACGGAGAACTAAAACGAGTTGAAACAAGACAAACGGATTGAGAAGTTCGTGGACAGTATTTTTCAAAAAATACTAAAATACCTGTAAAGTATCAATCGGGTATACATTTACACATTTACACATTACCCATTTACACATATGACACTCGAAATAACTAATTGGGTCGAAATTGACACCCGGACGACCTTTGACCTATCACTGTAAATAAAGAATCATCCCTGAGCTTCCCATATATAGCATTGGTACCTGATAGTAGCCTAATGATCATTTTTCATCACCATCAGATTCAAACTCTTAGGATAAGTATTCGGCATACTTTGACGAAATGACCCAAATGGAACACCATTCGACATTTGGACCGACCGTGAATACCTGAACCATATATATATATATATAACATCAGTTACTCGATAATCATGACCAACTTTCATGATCATCAGATTCGAACTCTAGGAGGAGAGGCATTTGGCATATTTTCACAAATGGGCTCGAACGGCCCAACAGACGACCCTGAACCCTAAATATCCATGAACAACCTATATGTAACTTCGGTATCCGATTGCGATGACCAACTTTCAAGATCACCATATTTGAACTCTAGAAGAAGAAGCATTTGGCAGATTTTCACAAAATGGCCAAAAGGGTAAACTAGATGACCTTGGACCCTGATTTTATCAACACCCTAGATGGTCTGTGACTAGGTGAAACTTATCCATCAGAGAGTGTGGGATGAGTAGCAATCGAATCAATTGTTGAAATATCAATAGATAGATAAACTAAATAGACATGCATGATAGTGAACCGTGGTAGCCCGGTTGGATAGAGAGTCGAGCTAATAATCCTGCGATTGCTGGTTTAAGTACGCGTTGCACTCTTGAGCAAGGTGCTCTGTCCCGAATGCTCACGATGAGTGGGAGGTGATGTGTACGTTGCCGTCTTCGTGTAATGACCACCCTCGCCTTGAAAACCTCCTTCAACCCCCTCCGCATTGAGGTCACGCTTCAGAAGCATTGCCTTGGTCTGTGACCTGCTGATAAGAGTGCTTTATCCAGGTATGAACCCTCGTCGACTGGTATGGGATCGGTACCCGTGTCCAGCGAGTAAACCATAGAAAATGGCCAGGGGTGAGCTGAAATTACGTAAGTTTCCCTAACTGCGTGGGATTGAGTCAGGGTTGTTATTATATCA
>JAUOBX010193998.1:0-11965 GCA_032360705.1 Eupentacta quinquesemita
TCACGCGCAGGTGTGGGTTGACTTGGTTGTATTGTTTTGACGAGCACCACACTCAGTTGGTTTGACTCATTGATTATCCGCGAAATCACTTGATGTGCAGGCCTACTCAGTAACAATAAGAATATTTCAGCTCTGGAGGATTTTCACATTTTTCAGACAACTTTGAAACCAGTGTTGAGGCCCGCAAATGCCATTTCCTGGCATCTGGTAGATTGTATATGGTCGATTTTTTTGGGGACGCTCCGCGCCAACCGTTGGTGGCGCTCCACGTAGATGGAATCCTCCTCGAAAAATCCTAGCTACGCCACTGGTTCTCCGTACCCAAGACCAACTCTTGATCCTCGAGACCCTATGCAAATTTTATATACATTTTTAGGGCTGTGGCAATACTCGCTACATGACCTACCGAAGATCGCCGGTCCTCCAGCACTCACGATCTATTGGACATTTCAATAACAATGGGTTCTTCCAGTCAGCAAGAGTCTTTCTACGAAAGAATTATGAGAATCGGTCAATTCTATGAATAGCCCTCCTATTCTTAAATGACCCGCACATCATACTGGTGAGGATACGTTTTCGGTGTGTATTTACTAACAATCCCTGTACAGCGGCTACCTCTTTCTGAAACGCAGAATCGCTATATTCATTCTAATTTTCCTCCAGTCTCAAGTAGGCATGAATATCAACCGTATTCAGAATCGACTCGCCCGTTCGATAGGACGATTTGATTATAGGCTAAATTCATGAGTTATATGCATGGCTAAATATACTTTTCTTCATTCGATTTCATCTGACTTGTCATTCAGTGCCTACATCCTCGCTAATAATGACAGTCAAATAGAAAATAATATTAGCAGGTACTTGGTTATCTCCCTCTAAGCGGCGATGATTTCTGACATTTTGCTCCGGGGTGACTGTGAGATGGCAGGATAATAGTAAGACCTACGCGAGCACTTAGTCGTGGAAAGTGTCAGACAATGCTTCTGCGTGACAATTTCTTCCAACAGAGTGGAATCGGCACCGAGTAGACAAAAAGTACGGCCTGCGTTCGAAACCTCCAGCATGTACTTTACGATGCTCTTCAATTGGCAACCCTCAGGCTTCTGTTCAAGCGTTTGATAATGTAGCTGAGGGAAAACCACGTGTCGGCCACTATCATTTCAAACCCGACGTTCCTACAATTTTTCGATACAGGGTTATATGTAAACACCAATTTAAACTCTACTTTGAATCTGGCGATCTGCGGATTAGGTGACCTCCAACCAATCTAGAACGCAACATTTCTTTAGCTTGATTATATCCACTAGCTCTCACCATCAGATCACCAAGATCACCAATAATTCGTTACGTGTTCACCCGCAATGAATTCTCAACCGTGAACACTCGGAAGAATCTCCATTTCTCGGATGTCACGTGACGTGATCAAACTGGCCAATCAGAGTGCCACAATAGATCTACCGATTCCCAAAGGCAATGGAGTTCATTTACCGAAAATTGATGCCACCTGTATTTTGATCGCGAAACAGTCAGAGACTCCATCGCGTTGAGTAGCTCCCGTTTATCCCTACTCAAATTGTATTCATGGCTTCGACCTTGGTCATAACCATTTGTGATCAGTTGATGGTTGTTGAGCTGACAGACATGCCGTTGGAATAAGCAGGGGGACGAGGCAGCTCTGAGAAAAAACACCGGGAGCATACACGTAAGGCGGTATCAAGTATATGACCACTGATGCTTCCAGGAAGTTGAGGTTCTTGTTTCGTGCTAGAAAGTAGCCCACTTTATCGCAAAGCTCCCATCATCTCGCAGTGCACCCAATCGAATTCAGGGAAAGCCCTCTGTCTATATCACTGTTATCATCATGGCCAGTGCTCGGCTAAACTCCAGTGTGTTGTTCCTCATCTGCTTTGAGTTTCCTGCACTACCCATTCCTCTTCCTCTTGCTACATGTTTCGGTTTCGTTTGTCCAGTTATCGCCTTATAAACACCTTTGCTCGTTTTCTTTTCTCTCGCGTTACACATGAAACATGCTCCCCCGGGCTGAGTTTCCTCATACATATAATCTCCAGTTTTCCAAGCGGGATCTTTCTTTTTTCTTCAGTTTTTGGGTACGGGAGTTGCCTTCCAGCAATTATGGGTCCGCCCTCCTTTATGTAACTTTGTTAATACAGACTGAAATACTTGTAGCCTACAACCTTCACAATGTTCTGTTTTCCTTTGGAGCTTAGAGCCTACGATGACTATATGGAAAAAGTGACGCCATAATGACCTCAATTTTGGTTAGTTTATAAAGGGAGTCTGCTTCCACAAAATTTCGCTCAAACCTGATACGGTTACCTTGAAATAAGCTCTAAGTTGTTCAGTACCAACTATAGTGCACATTTACCAAGTTTCGTTTGATTCTGACAATCGTAGGAAAATCGCAGGAACTATGTGATTACATAAAGTTGCTTTAGGCCTGCAAATAGAGGACAGTGGTCATGCAGCAACGCCCACCTTCAGACCCATCTTATATTTCTCTGTGGCGACGATGCCGCTCTTGTACGAGTCGATTTGGTCCACATGTTGATACGGAAGGTAAGGTTTAGTAAGTTTGCACAGGGAATACTAAAATGTTTGTCGAGATATCACACAGTTTGACGTAGGCGTTGCTTCGTTTCGCAGCTGTGGTACTACGTAGGTTATATCGTGATCTGATCAGCGACTGAACGGATATTATATAGCACAGCGTCAACTGCGTCGGCCGATATAATTCGCCAACCAAGCGTTATTAACCAGCAATCATTTAACCTTTACCCGTGTATATTTGAATGTCTATTGTTCAAACAGCCCGCAGCTAACTGGAGCGAAATTACCATTACGCAACGCATACTGGTCGTTCGCTGAGGAATGATTTAGTAGTTTTATTTGCTGACTAGATTTACCTTGAATTATAAGATTATTCCATTCTCAGTTGCGTTATAGGAAAGAATGCCTCGAGAAATAGGTCGGCCACACACGGACATACAAACGAGTGAAAGAGAGAACAAACTTGAGCTGAGTAGAGAGCACATTTACCGTTCCATGCCTGAAAGGGCAATATAGTAATACCCAGGGCAGGGCAATATAAATATAGATATTATGCAAATATAAACAATGCATTTCATTCAAAATACATAATAATTCATTGTAGATGGAAAGGGATCTGATCACGCCTGATTAGCACAATGTCTAGGCCTACGTGTCAATAAACGAGTTCTGAACAAAACAGCCGGCCTCAGGCCCTCATATATTCATTTGGATTTCATATGCCCATTTATGCTATATATGCTGCTAGATAATGTTCAACGGTGGTGTCTGAGTAGAGAAAGGTTCATTATTACGCAATGTCATGTCGTCACGAGGTGGAGACAGAGACCCGCCCAGTGCAAATTCAAACAAAATTTACATTTTCTAACTCGGTCACACGAAAAAGATAACCCTGATATGAATATGATTTACAAATCAAGAAATGTAAGAAGATATAGACACAAGTGATCATTGACTGCAAAGGTAGGCTGAACATTCACTCGAGAGGGGTTTGAAACGAATATTGGATGTAGGGTTTATGAACTACGATCTTTTCATCACTATGCAAAACAATGAGATAGCACATTCATCGATCTTCAAAGCTCCATTACGACCACTCTTACTGCCTCGCCCTCTCATGGCAGTCAGTTCTCCCGAGGCATAATATGCCCCCATCACATCGAGCCGAAGGCAGTCATTATATACAACCGCCATCACAAAGTTACTCTCCCATTTAATCCTATATCCCTCCACCCACCTTGCTATCTGTCACTTTCTACTTCTGTGAGGCGTTTTGGTGAACCATCCATCCCACGACATCATTGCCAGTCAGAGATCATTGATTTTATTGTCTCGACTGAACTTTGTTCAAGGGGGGACATAGCGATCACTTTGTCGTGCCACTCGTGTGTGTCTGTGTGTCTGTCCGTCTGTCTGTCTGTCCGTCTGGTTGTATGTGCGCGAATATATCTTTTCGCGATATCTCGTGAACCGTAAATGCCCTCATGCTGAAACTTTGTGTGGAGGTGATCCCGGATGATTGAACTAATTTGCATAAATTTGCATATCCGTCAAGAAGTGGACTGTAAGCCCGAAATATGCTAATTAAGTACTCTGATTAGCATAATTATTGCGATTTTCAGGAGTTTCTCGAATTTCGACGAAACTTGGTGGATGTGGTCTACTTTCATTCCCGATGAACCTAATAATACATTCGAGGTCACCGAATGTTCAATGTGTTCAACAGAGAAGTCTAATCAGCACAACGTATGCAATTTTTTCCAAGTTTGTTGGATTCTCACCAAACTTGGTGAATGTGGTCCACAAATAATTATTTCGAGATCTCGATGTGACGACTTATTAGAGGTCCCCTGTCAATGCACCCTCTGAACTGTCCCTCTCATATATCATTGGTCTCACTTTCTCCCTCTGTAATCTGTCCGCCTCCACACGATCACAGAGTGAACTCAAAGCATTCTCAGTCGTGCAGTATCTATGTACGGTGGCCAATCTATACGTTGACATGACTCAGCATAGTTCAATTCCTTTCTTGTGGCACGTATGTATCCTATACATGAGAAGCTCTGCCAGTACGGATTGAACCGAGGACCTGCGTACTGTCACTTTCGTGATCCTGTTCTGATATACCAATTAGATATGATGACTGCACAAAAAAATTATCCATCGCCTTATCCCACCCAACACAAGCGTGATAGGAACCGCACAACATGCGCCTCAAATGGCTGGATCCCCTCTCTGGATTGTTGAAAACATACATATTTCATGTGATCAGGCTGATTATTCGTGAAGCGCATCTAGCGTGATACCATGTCATATATAAGCGCGTGATATCATGCCATATATAAGCGCGTGATATCATGCCATACACACACTGCACATGACTGCATATGTTTCTCTAACCAGTCGAGTCCCAAAAATATCGTCATCTACATTGGCGGAAGTCGAAACAATGAGAAACATTACAGTGAGAAAAGATGAATCGGAATTTATATTTACCGTGAAAATAAAAAACAAACCATCTACATGTGTATTCTTATTCTAATAGGGCATCATGCATGGTACTGAAATTAATTTTAAAAATCCTTCAAAGCTCAAATACCACTCCGCACCAAGCGAACAAGAAGTGTTAATTTTCTAAGCATTGTTTTTTGTTTATTGTGTACAGTTATTCTCCAGTGGTCCGACAGCGGTTGGATATCGGCATGGACTCGTGGTAGCCAACTGCCAGATTGTTCCTCACAGACACTTAGATTGGGTAAAAGTTCAGGTATATAAACAACTTGATACGGCGTCCCCACTATAAAACATGTTCGTAGGCGCTTCACATCTGATCTAAGCATTCCCCATGTGTGTCCCAGGTATTCCCTCCTGATCATTGTGGAAGATAAATCAGCGCCAGGTTGTGCTCATCGGTCCTCGCAGGTTCCCATTTCCACCCGAGTAGAGTGGGGCAATGAACGATAATTATAGTACCTTGTGAACTGATACAGCGTGGCTGAACTCGGACAGACGATCTTTGGATCATAAGCTTCACCGCTCCATAGATTTCACTGATAGAATGCCTACCCTTCAGCAGCGCGATAAACAGACTATGAGCATAGTTATCGATCCGTCTGTACTAATAATCAATTTGTACGGATGCGAATGCGGAATGAATTTGAAGATCACATTTTTGCAAATATTTCTTCATGCCACAATGGAATGAGCTTGATAATAAAATGGGAAAAAAATCACAAATATAAACCAGGCTCATGTATGATTTGTAGGGGGAAACAGCTTTATAGTACAGATATTAAGAATAGACCATTTGCCGCGTGCGGCATCTTCGCCGCATGGGTACGAGCGGTGTTTTGTCACACCATGTGCGCGTTCTATGTTATCTTGATGATTTTCTGCTACCATGGTACTTGTCCGTATCTCTGCAAACCAAATACAGCAAATTCGTATACTTGCATCGTCTCTGCTCCAGGCACATCCGATTTCATTTTAATCATGCCGCATCCGCATCCGTATGATTGGATTCCGGGCTCCGGACGGAGTTTTTAACACAATGCGCGATGCACATTTCGACCGACCTGCCCGAACGTGCTCGTGAATCATTCGACCACTGACACACGCAGCTTACACCGTGGAGCAGCTCCAATGTCATTGGTGTTGCTCCCAAATTACCAGTCATAATTAGTCCAACCAATGAAAACAGTCATGGTCGATTCTATTTATTCTGAACAAAATCTATTTCTGAGGTTTTAGGTAAAAATTGCACTTGAAAAAGTGTTGATGTGCTGTTAGAGACCCTTCATCTAACCAGGGACGACCGCTGAATGTCGACATAATGAAAATAATCGAACGGTATATGTAACGCCCAATTATGTGACATGAATCTGTGTGGTGCTATGGGTAAGGCCTGGTACATCCATCGATCAGCCGGAGGTACCGGATCGTCAGAGGACCATAGACGTGTAGCCCCTAATAAAGAATGTCCCACTATCAGATTCTCATAAGAATTGATAATTTCGTACAGCAAACAGCCTTCTCATGGGTTCCCAAAATCTCCCACGGCTTTCTTAAAAACCTTAATATCCAATTAGGATCTAGCATGTCTATGGAACAATAGTCATCATGGCATTCCCGTGGGAATACATGGGGACTTATATGTGGGCAGAAATATCCAATTGGCAATTTTTACTTGGTTTGCGCCTTAGGCCTATATCTACGAAGTTGGCATGAACTATACCCTAATAAACTAGGAGTTAATGTTCTCAGAGGGCTCTGCCTGCCATTACGACCAGGACATGGGGATACATGGCTGCATGGGGACATCATGTGGGCAAAAATATCCAATTGGCAATTTTTACTTGGTTTGCGCCTCAGTTAGGCCGATATCTACGAAGTTGGCATAGACTCTACTCTAATGAACTAGGGGTTGATGTTCTCAGAGAGCTCTGCCTGCCATTACGACCAGCACAACACTGGTCAGCGTGTAGAAGAGACTCGGACTCCGATTCAGAGAGTATGAAGTGTCGTCGTCTGAAGGTAGCGCCCAGACTTTGACCGACTTGATCTTCATTGCTGCATCCTCCCCGTTGTTCGTGTCAGGGTTCCAGGTTGGGTACCAATCATCCTTCGCGTCCCAGAAATCTTTGAACGCATTGGGAGAATCGTTCTCCCACGGTTTGGCCTTTGGACTGTTGGTGAGCCCATCAGAGAAGTATCCGTTAGTTCCCCCAACCGCCACGTTCAATAGAATGTAGTACTGGAATACAAGACAGGATAATCTCATCAGCTTATTAGCCAGTTCACGATCATATATGTGTGCTTCAGCATGCTCACATTGACAAAGCCTTCATCATCAACAGTATTATCATTACATTGGGGCATATATATATAGCGCATTATCCCGAAGTTTAATGTGCTGAACAATGGTACACAAATACGTTAGATATAGATTTGCTTCCTCGATGACGTGAAAGATGCTACTCAGCTGATGAGGAATCTCGAAGAAACGACGGCAGCTATCCATTGTTATATTGTCATAAACATTTGAGATGATTTAACTTTGTCAAATTTTTGACAAACTTATTGCCCACGAGGCCTCGAACAATGTTGGGTTGTAATGTTTCGACCTAAATGTATGATTAGGGGTCTCATAGGCCAATGCCCTACGGTACTGTATAATTGTGTTCGACCCTGGATGATATACGTTCGAGTGGTTCGACACTGGTTCGCGAACAGTCGAGACCAGGCAGTTGAATACAGCCAAAACGAGTTACCGATCAGACTTCTCTCGTTTCATGAGCCGTCGGTGATGTTTGATTCCATATGTCTTCGATCTAGGTTGCTGTTCCTCGAGCGCTTTGTAACTATTTTGTAAAGCGGCGCCCTTAAAATGCTGCACAATTGATATTGCTGATAACATCCTGAATCGACTGGTAAAAATTGACTGTCAGCAATTTATTTACCTGGATTCTAGTAGTCTCCTCGTTTTCCAACATCCCGTTCTAAGAGCGGAACAATGATAATATCACATGTTTGCTCTCAACAATTCACGCATTTTATTAAAGAATGTCGTGTCATTGGGACCGGACGGAACACTGGGTCGATTCAGGCATCAGTTCGTCGATTTTGTCACCTCACAAAACCGCATGTACTTCGCTGACCTCGCTTCGCAGGAGAAGTGTTTAATTCTTCCTATCCTTAGTTGGTTTTTCATCCTGAATATCTGTAGATTTTTTCCACAAAACCGAATTCATTGATAACTAAATAAATTCTATAAGCGATTTTACCTCTGAATCAAACGGTGCCATCTTGTTGGGAGAGTTAGTCCAGGGGTTCTCGATCCCGGGGTTATCCGCTTCGAAGCCCCCCTTGTCCCAGAAGCCGTCCTCGGGGTCCACGGTCAGTACCAGCTCCCCATCCAGATACAACCTCATGCCCTCAGAGTGCCACTGAAGCGTGTAGTTGCTGAAGTCGTCTCCGAACGTCGTGCCACTCGGCGTATTCCTTGGGAAGAAATATGAATGATTGGATACCGTTCCGTTCAGAGGCAATAGAGCGGGAGAGGGGGGGGGGGGTCAATTAATTGCTTTCAATGTTGCATAGATGGAAAGAGCATATCTCATTACCCCACATCCCATATCTGAGGTGCCAGACTCGTCTCAGCTCTGTGCTATCTTCATTTTATAGGCTATGTTCGATGACGTCACACGGGGAACTAAATGAATGTCCCTTCCGAGTTGACACAATAATTATCGATTTTCCATCCCACCTACAGTTGAGAGTGCAACTGATTGTTTCCTCAATTAGCCGATGATTACTTGCATCCATATATTCTCAAAAATCAGGGTCATTGTTACTCGTATCAGGTTCACATTGCAACAAGGGTGAATTTTGTCTTTATCTCCCCGCGTGATTCATCACACATTCATGTCTAGGCGATCCAGAGTGGGAAGTAGAAGGGGGAAAAGCCGTAAAACCGCAGGGGTAAAGTGACAAACTCATGGAAATCAGGCCTCGGAACTTGTTACATCACAGAACTCGTTACGCACAACAGAACGTGCAGTCATCCTCTAATGTTGATGTAACTTCATTTCACTGTCTTATCGTCTGAAAGACAACTTAAATGCTAGTTTTCTCGACAAAGCGATCAGAAGGAACCATACTCTCAAAGTCATATTTAGCACTTCCATTGGCCTTTCGACAGTTTTCGAAGCATGTTTTGTTGGCCCACATGATATGGTCGAGGTAGGACTTAGGAGTGGTTGTCTGTGTGGGAGGGCATGTGCGCACTTGACTTGACCTGTCATATCGGTATAGCTCTGTTCACCCGGAGATTGAAGAGTGCCAATAATTCCGCGTATTGCGCGTTTTAGGTCGAGCGTGGACATCACGATCTCATGATAGACCTAATAGTTATTAATAGTTACTAATGATTTTTATTTGAAAGTTACACAAAATATGGAAATTTATCCAAAACTACGACTCATAGCTATAAATTATGTTCACCTACGTGAGCTTATTCAAAATAGTTAATACAGTAGTCGGAATGATCACATGGTAGTGTTCCCCTCGCTTGGACGGTAGATTGATGCCTCATGTGCACTGTGCAGACAGCTATGTAAACAATGGCCGCCTTTGTATATCGTTAAATCAACACTCACGTCTGTATACACCAAGAGGCGATTCACCATTTCACGTGCAGAGGAGTGGCTTTTGTTTGGGCCTACATGTATGTGTTGATAGAGGTGTTCGATGAACGCGGGTGGCTAGAGAATCATCCACACCCTAAACAGCTAAACGCGTTGGTATGTCGGGAGTTAGCCTACAAGGCTACATGTGATTCCACTTACTTGCTATTGTGTGTCAGGTCCCATCTGTTAAGTGGAAACCACGGCCCCCAATGCAGCGTCATACCGACTTGCTCGACACCTACATTAACTCCATCTTCGTTCACCAAATTTCTGTTACCTGTAAAAACGATCGAAATGTTCGCTATATTCGTGTATGTTGCTGAACACAGGATATATATAAGTGTAATTACTATTTTGAACGCAACCCAAACGATTAGAGAGAACAGCATGAGGACAACGGCAAATCGTAATCTCCGAGAAATACCTATATACAAGTTTGTTCTCTGTTCATTAGCTGGGATATTGAGAGACGAGGGAACGTACGACTGTGATTCCGCTAGGCCTGTAGTATAAACTGCTGAAAATGTGTTTAACTAACAGTCTAATAAACCAGACGGCCTATTTGAAGGTATTATGACCTCAACCTGAAGAAAAAGGAGGGGCGGGGATCCCATGAATGGACAGCATACATCAGGGTTCCATACAATATACACTGTTACACAGACGAGGGTACTGAAAGAAAGGATCATCAATATACAGCTAATATCGTTCACCAATGCAACCACATATCAGGCCCCTTTCGGTGGCACGACGAAACGACCAAATCTCGTCTAGATGTTGTCATGTTAATCAGAGTATATTACTACCCATCGAAACTAATATTTTGTAACTGCCCATATGGGCGTGCAGGGTCCATTCAAGTTGGATGGGGAGGGAGAAGAGAAGGAGAAGAGCGCAATGATGCGCGCCGATTGGTGCGCCGACATCCTACAATCCAAGCAGGTTACAATTTATACATAATAATGACAATTTATCAAATATTGCCATCGACCGTTTCAAATTCAGCCGATTCACCAGGCTGCCCCCATTCTCGTTATTGTTCGCCCGAATTCTTCATTTCAGGAACGTTTGTAAGGGCAGGCAGCCACACTGCTCCGCCCGACTCGCACGCACAGGAATGTCTCCCATAGTTTTCCACATGCACATGGCATACGTAAACTCACTCTCATGTATGAGCAGCACACTCATACACAGTTACATACACACGCACATACACATATACATTGGCATGTATTCACTCCGATAACATAGGTAATTGACAACCTCTCTCCGAGATCACAGTAGCACAGAGATGGCTGGTTAGCCTCTGCACAATCTAATGTTCTTCTGAAGTGAATGGAATACTGGGGGTAGACTTGAGAGACTAGTGGCCCCGATACAGGCATGACACGCGAGATAGAAAAAGTTCAGGGGTGTAAGAAACTACTAGCCCACCTCTACTCTCCATCAGATCGATTTCCCCCGATGCTGGCCATCCCCCGTACGGGTTGTTCTTGGAGAGCAACCAGATAGCTGGACAATGGAAACAATCGAATATATTTTATTCACACATTTTTATAGGAATAGGAACTTTGTTAGGAAACGAAGGAAATAATTTGTGGAATGTTGAGTTAATGATAATAATAAACACTTATTTATATGGCGTTCTCCCCCGGAAGCTCGAAGCGCTTCACAAGCAGATGCAAATAGTATATAGTGGGTCTTCAAGTGGTTCTTCAGCGGCGAGACTGATGGTGCTAGGCGTACGTTTCAGGGGAGCACATTGTATATGTGCGGTGCGATGGAGGCGAACGAGTAGTCACCGTAGCGAATCAGAGTTCTTGACGTATAACGTAGGGGTTCAGCTTCAGACCTCGATCCTGGTCTTGGAACGTAGTAGTGGACCTAATCACTGAGGTAAGTTACGTATAGCATGAACCAAAACAATGAAATGCATAACAAAATTTCTAGGTTATTTGAACTTTAGTGACGTTACAGGTCTTTGCGCGATCGTTATAATGGAGTAAGGTCAACTCTGGAACGGAATATCGTACATAGATGGAATTTGAGTCTAATATCATCATTTACCTCCCAAAATTGAGACAACGCATCCCGAGAGAAAATTCTATAGCTCACCGGTATATTCTTGAATTAAGGCATTACCTTCTCACGCAACTAGCAGTCGATGATATCAGTAACCCAATGAAGAACAATCATGTGACAACGGGTGG
>JAUOBX010194109.1:0-11964 GCA_032360705.1 Eupentacta quinquesemita
TCAAATGAGCCAAACCGCGAAGACGAGTAACCGCCAGTGTTCATCTATGACCAACAATCTCAGGGTTCCTCAATAGACGATTGGACCCGTAGCACTCAAAGTCAAACTCCAATAGTATACCAGGTCAGGCAGTATATAGTCATCGGCATTGGTTATGGAGAAGGACTTCGACAACTTTCCTAAAGTTAACTCACCATCGGATCATATACCTCGACCCTAGGAGTTTATTCGTCGGTTTGATGCCCAAACTACGGATTATGCATTTACGTCCCAAAGCGTGGCATGAAAAGTACGTTTTGACAAATGCTGAACTGCTCCTCTAGGGCATTCGTTGCTAATCCATCAACGAGGGCAGCCGACTCTTCATCCGAAGGGCAATAACTAGACCCATGGATGACAACTAAATACCATCGCCAGGTAGTTAGCAAATTATACACTAGATAACTTGGAATGAAGGCACGAAACACATTCCCATCGGTAGGACCATTCATTTTGAATATATTTCAAATCGTCGAGGCTTTCCACGGATTGCGATGGTCGACAGAAGGCGCGAACTTGCCTCCAATTTGGTAGTGAGACGTTGACTCCGGATGTTTTATGTGGAATCAGTCAGGTGAAAATGGAAGCTCATTAGATGACAGATTAGGGGGGATCGAACGGAACGCTTATACGCCCAGCGGCTGTGAGAACGTATTTAATTGATTGAATCGGGAAGCTGGGTGGATTGACGGGTAGGGAGATAGATGCATGAGATAATTCAATTTTCTCGAGTATCGTTCTGTACTAATACAAAGCACGGCGTCTTGCATATGAAGGTATCTGGTATTATCATATGTACGTTGGTGATATTTAGGTCTAACTGTATTTTGTTTCCAAATTTCGAAACATTCCACACCTAAAATTGAGGCTCACGAAATATAATTAGTTTACTAGGAACTGACAGACAATGGAGATAGGCTTTGGCTAGAACACACTGTCGTGCAATTCTCAGTTGTTCACATAGTGGATTTTTGTGTACATGTATAACTGTGATTCTATAGAAATGATGTGCCTCGATTGGTTTCTTGAGCTAAATAAGACATTTATTCCTGTATAATTCAAAGGTAAGTGGGGTGTGGAACACAACTTTTGATTTCTTCAGTTCAGTATATTAGGAAGATCCAATGAAAGAGGGAAAAGGAAAAACGACTGTCATTATACGTATTATTCGTTGTGACGTCACTAGGGTGATTACACCTGCTCAATAAGAGAACTCTCTCGGACGGAGGTAGGGTTTCGTTCTGTTCGGAAGGTGGTCAGAAACGCAGCTGTCGTCTTTATCCAGCTTCTGTATTGATATTGCCAGATAAAAATTTCCACGCTCCAAAAACGGCATATAAGACAAGCTATAGACAACGTGGGAGATTTCAACGAATCTGACACGTACGTTGCATGTTCCGAGGTGATGACCCATGACCTTACCAATAATTCTGTCACAGTTGGCCTTGGATGGGTGAATGTAGGAAATATGAAAAACAGCGACCATTGATCAATGAAGATGACATAAACACGTCTGCGAAAGTGGACAGGGAAATCACTCGTGGAATAGCGGTAATTCGTTGTATGACAGATCGTGTGACAACCAGGAATGGACTGATTGAGTTGAATAGATAGTAGAGCCGGTCAATTTGACAGGAGGAAATCTTAGGATAATAATTGCACAAGATAGTTCGCCGACAACGAGTTCCACATTGCATTGCTAATGGCACATTTTTGAGCAAACAACTAGAGGACATCGTGCGTCAACACTGTAAGAGATTATTCTGAGATTTTGTACATTCGCATCGGTATCACTGTTAAACATTGTGACTTCACTATACTTAGTTAAAGTGGCAGTTACGATATTGTTGTCTGTATAGTGTTACTTTGATAAATGAACTGAAGTGTGCTACTGACACAGTTCAAAGCTATCGACACGGTAGAACGTTTCACTTTTGTAATGTTCTTCGCATACATATGTTGTGATGTTTTGAGGTAATCACCCTTATTGGACCAATACGTAGGCATCAGTTGGGGCGTTGATGATGATCTAATTGTGTTGGCTCCCAACTCTGACGTGATATACATGAATCTCGATCGTTCATTTGTTGAATCCTGTTTCTGACAGAAAATGCATTCCAAGTGACGGATGTATTATCAGCTAATATGCTATGCAATGTCAATGCAGTGTTATCTTCAAGGTCTTCATCAAGGTACATTCCCCTTTTCACGTAGTGACGAATCTGGTCAACGCAAGATAGGTGACGAATTGACCAGGCACCGAAAACAGGCCGGTTTCATCCAATTGAAACAATCCTCACTCCGCGGTATCGCCTCCAAAGAATTTAGCTTCCATTCAGCCTAACGAGAATCTCCTCCGCGCCAAGAGCGAGTGAACAAACAATATAATTGGCTCCAATCGTCTGCACAAATTACTACGAATCAGCTGAAGGATATTCTCGAATGGAATTAGTTTGAGCCTTGACGTCCGGCCTGGCCAGTTTCCCACGCAGTTTTCTTCATCAGTTACTTATACATCTTAAAATGTCTCAGTGACCTAATGTATACACGGTTAAGAACGTTTCTCCATTGGTTAATGAATTATGAGAGGCCGTGTATTGATACAAGTAATGAGGTGTCAAATCGTGTGAAACGGTTCAGTTGCAAATTTATCGAACAGGCGAATCACGGGCGACCCACCAATTCTTCGTTCATTTTCCATTAGTTACTGTGAAGCTAGACCCATGCTTGATTTGCGTGTCGTTTCTGATGGGTAATTGTCAGATTGTGCTCTTGGCTTATTTCGGATAGCATTCAGCGAGGTTTGAACAAGACTGCGCAGTAATAAAGATCACACTACCGAATCCTTGGACACTAGTTCAGTTACTAAGCATGCACTATCTTGTAGTGTATATATGGAAAACTCACCATATGACATACACGTACTACCAGAGCAGTTAGTGAGTTTGATGAACAACCATGCAATAAAATACGATTGCAATATGGCCGGGATGTGCAGTTTTAACGGGACCGTTTTAGAACGAATTAGAACGGTGAACACTTAATTACCCGAGCTAGGAAACTGTGATCAACATGTACAGAGGTGTATATGCCATCGACATGTATTGGCCTGAGGCGTACACTGTAAACGTCATTGTGACAATAGGACGACAGTTACGTCATCCCTCTATTAATGTTATCATAGACATTTTGACATTAGTCCAGCTTGTCTCCTTGGGCACTTTAGGCATTTCGTCATGTCAAACCGAAATGAGCGAAGCGAAATGTCAATATTCTTGCTCCCAGAAAACGAACAATGTATGACAAAAATGTTATGTTCGTGTTGAATTAATCCGATAGCTGTACGATTTCGAAGGTACTCTGAAGGTTTGCTCACCTTTGTGATCGGATGATTGAGTGGGTCGGTAGAACTGAGTGCCCTTGTAAAGTTTCCACAAGAATGGTTCATTTGACATCAGATCGACGGCGAACCAATTAGAGGTTAGGGATAGGGGATTACATCATTCGCCAATTTGTGGAAGTTGCGTTCACTAACCACATCAAGTAAAATATATTTCCAGGGTAAATGACCCCTTTGCTTTTGGAACCACCACAGGGAATCAAAACTTGTGGAGCTGTGTGCCTTTGTATGTAGCTTCAACAACAATGACTTTACTGACATCGCGTCAACAGCAAACCGACGGGAGGATGAGGTCTCATGAGGTTACATAGTTCAAGTTCAAGACATTTATATGGCGCACTATCAGCCTTTAACAGCGTTTGGATAGATTGCAGAGAGTGTGCTGACTTCACAGATATGGGTAGCTCATTCCACAGTTTGGGACCATGGATAGCAAGCGCACGCTCACTAAACGTGGATCTGCTTCTGGGAACGACCAGGTTGAGTGCGGACTCCGACCTTATAGTGTATCTGGTCTTCTTGTAATGAAACGTGTCGATGATGTAGACTGGTGCCATATTAGGCAGGGCTTTACACACCAGTATGAGAATCTTTCACACTCAATTATCAATCAATTCACAATCAATTATCAGGCTAAACAACTATATTTGCTGACCACTACACGACACTAGAACTTGTGCGGGGAACAGATGATATACCTAACAGTCCATTAGTATACATATTACACACCTCATGTTGGATAAGCGGATGAGATGGCTGGGCAACTCCTCGGGCAATTGGATATTCGATATGAAAATATATCATGATAAAAAACACATCAAATATTTGTTACCTAAGAACATTACAGTCTATGGGCCAGTATTCCGAATAAAATTAAATAATTATATCTGTTCGAGTTTGAACGGGATTTTATTCGGAGTGATTACTTGAAGAACCAACACACAGATGACGGAATCATACAAGGAATCTTTCAGTTTAGTATTATTGTAAATACATAACACTCTATACACTGCTCTTTGGTTGGTTGATGTACACTATCAGGCCAGTATCACGATTCTTCTTATTTCATCGGGGGCCCATGAAGGACAATAATGTATGATGATAATTCAGTGTGCGTGCAATAACAATAAATCATAATGCAATTTAGAGTTTCTTGTGGCAACTTACTGGACACGCGATTGATTCCTTGCTCTCTGGGAGGTTTGTAATAGCAATACAGATACAGACCACTATACCCTCCTGATAGACTCGATTCATTTCCAGACACTGCGACCTAATAACTTTGCACAAAAGCGATCCTTGCGCCTGATGCAGTCGTTTCCGTCAATGGATGTACGAATAGACGCTCGGATAGTATCTATACTGGAAGCATTGCCGCGCGGGTATATTATGATTACGTATGCATATTTTCAGTCACCAAGAAAATAATGAATATCTCTTGTTCCTACGAATATTCAATTGTGTATAGAATCTGTCGAATAGCGTAAATGCTGTCTATTTTCAAAATGCAATATTATTACTGACGATGTCCCACATAACGTTAAGGGTATATATCCCATGAGAAGGCTTTTTGAAGATAATCTTACCATCCTAACAATAGTTTTGCTGGCCAAGATTACTGCTGAGCTATGATGTATGCGCAAACATCAGGGTCCAAGTCTTTCACGTCTTGTTGATGCAATTCTCGTGTTCAACTCCAATATTTCCTGAGGTTTTGTGATCCTCTCATCCATGCATTCAGGCACCCCTTCGACACTGTACTCATAAATTGCGCTACGTCACCCCCGTCACAGGAAATGCTTGCAGCTGTTTCAGGCGATTTGTAATCATTGTCTCAAAAATCACGGTATTGCGAACTGAACAATGTAATGACGACGACATGTGTCATTGGGCTGCATGAGAGAATACTAGATTTTCCGTGTATTGCAGACAAATTTATTGAAAATATTGTATACACATAGGAAATATTGGGAAGCTGCTGTGACTGGATACTGCTCCTTCAGCTGTCACGGGTGTCCCGATGTTGTAGCAATAGCTACGGATAGACCACCGGGGAATGTAATCATGCGTCATCACGTCATCGTGTGTGCAATACTATATTAACAGGTGATATAGTATTCGGGATATTGAACGAATCTTGCTGAAGAACGTGAGACACTGAAAATAGACCAGGCGGGAGAATATCACTGTAATTCTCATTCAGCAACGTGTGAAATAATGGTTTCAACGGATGGATGACTATACGGGGGGAAGTGTACATATCTTGTCAATGAATGTGAGTAGCTGTAGATAGACCAATGTGAGAATGCCACACTGTAGTTTACTTTACCCATGTGTGCAATACGATATTGCTGACGATGGTATACACGGGTAAAATAACATGTGCGGATTGTAGAACATCGAATGGAAATAATGTATAACGAATATGGAATATATAGGCCATATACGCTGTTGTAACTGAATACTGCTCCGACAGCTGTCACAAGTGTCCCGATATTGTTCATTGAAGTTTGCTACATAAGACCGGTGGTAATATCACACTGTAGTGTACGTTAATCATGTGTGCAATATTATAGTAGAGACGATGGAATAACCTGGTAAGATGGTATTCGAGGTAGTTAAATATTGTCGAAGAATATGAGTAGTTGGAAGGAGACCAATGTGTGCGATGCTAAAATGGGTTTGAATAGAATTCGGGGTAATGTACGAATCATGTCGAATAATGTGAGTGGTTGTTTAATTGTCTTTTTTCGTTTAGTTAATATGTCGGACATCATCTGGACCCACACATTATCGAGAATATTATCAAACGCGAATGGTTCCATCTTGTTTTCCATTCAGATGAGGATGAAGTCATGTCGTTCAGGATAACTCACAGACAGAAACAGAGGTCAGTTCCGGGATGTGCAGTTTTAACGGAACCGTGTTAGAACGAAAGTGAACACTTAATCACCCGAGCTAGGAAGCTGTGATCAACATGGATACATGTACAAAGGTGTATATGCCATCGACATGGATTGGCCTGAGACGTGCACTGTAAACGTCATTGTGACTATAAGACGACAGTGACGTCATCCCCTATTAATGTTATCATAGACATTTTGACATTAGTTCAGCTTGTCTCCTTGGGCACTTTAGGCATTTCGTCATGTCAAACCGAAATGAGCGAAGCGAAACGTCAATATTTTCCATCGGGGCTGGCAAAATAGACTGCTCTGAATAAACCTTATCTGTGCAATTTGAGGCTCCCAGAAAACGAACAATGTATGACAAAAATGTTATGTTCGTGTTGAATTAATCCGATAGCTTCACGATTTCGAAGGTACTCTGAAGGTTTGCTCACCTTTGTGATCGGATGATTGCGTGGGTCGGTAGAACTGAGTGCCCTTGTAAAGTTTCCACTAGAATGGTTCATTTGACATCAGATCGACGGCGAACCAATTAGAGGTTAGGGATAGGTGATTACATCATTCGCCAATTTGTGGAAGTTTCGTTCACTAACCACATCAAGTAAAATGTATTTCCAGGCTAAATGACCCCTTTGCTTTTGGAACCATCACAGGGAAACAAAACTTGTGGAGCTGTGTGCCTTTGTATACAGCTTCAACAACAATGACTTTTCTGACATCGCGTCAACAGCAAACCGACGGGAGGATGAGGTCTTATGAGGTTACATTTCCAAGTTGTCGAAAATTCTTTCACTGATCACACAAGTTTAAGTTCAAGTTCAAGAAATTTATATGGCGCACTATCAGCCTTTAGCAGCGTTTGGATAGATTGCAGAGAGTGTGCTGAATTCACAGATATGGGTAGCTCATTCCACAGTTTGGGACCATGGATGGTAAGCGCACGCTCACCAAACGTGGATCTGCTTCTGGGAACGACCAGGTTGAGTGCGGACTCCGACCTTATAGTGTATCTGGTCTTCTTGTAATGAAACGTGTCGATGATGTAGACTGGTGCCATATTAGGCAGGGCTTTACACACCAGTATGAGAATCTTTCACACTCAATTATCAATCAATTCACAATCAATTATCAGGCTAAACAACTATATTTGCTGACCACTACACGACACTAGAACTTGTGCGGGGAACAGATGATATACCTAACAGTCCATTAGTATACATATTACACACCTCATGTTGGATAAGCGGATGAGATGGCTGGGCAACTCCTCGGGCAATTGGATATTCGATATGAAAATATATCATGATAAAAAACACATCAAATATTTGTTACCTAAGAACATTACAGTCTATGGGCCAGTATTCCGAATAAAATTAAATAATTATATCTGTTCGAGTTTGAACGGGATTTTATTCGGAGTGATTACTTGAAGAACCAACACACAGATGACGGAATCATACAAGGAATCTTTCAGTTTAGTATTATTGTAAATACATAACACTCTATACACTGCTCTTTGGTTGGTTGATGTACACTATCAGGCCAGTATCACGATTCTTCTTATTTCATCGGGGGCCCATGAAGGACAATAATGTATGATGATAATTCAGTGTGCGTGCAATAACAATAAATCATAATGCAATTTAGAGTTTCTTGTGGCAACTTACTGGACACGCGATTGATTCCTTGCTCTCTGGGAGGTTTGTAATAGCAATACAGATACAGACCACTATACCCTCCTGATAGACTCGATTCATTTCCAGACACTGCGACCTAATAACTTTGCACAAAAGCGATCCTTGCGCCTGATGCAGTCGTTTCCGTCAATGGATGTACGAATAGACGCTCGGATAGTATCTATACTGGAAGCATTGCCGCGCGGGTATATTATGATTACGTATGCATATTTTCAGTCACCAAGAAAATAATGAATATCTCTTGTTCCTACGAATATTCAATTGTGTATAGAATCTGTCGAATAGCGTAAATGCTGTCTATTTTCAAAATGCAATATTATTACTGACGATGTCCCACATAACGTTAAGGGTATATATCCCATGAGAAGGCTTTTTGAAGATAATCTTACCATCCTAACAATAGTTTTGCTGGCCAAGATTACTGCTGAGCTATGATGTATGCGCAAACAT
The DNA here is from genome assembly GCA_032360705.1 of Eupentacta quinquesemita. Classification (NCBI taxonomy): domain Eukaryota; kingdom Metazoa; phylum Echinodermata; class Holothuroidea; order Dendrochirotida; family Sclerodactylidae; genus Eupentacta; species Eupentacta quinquesemita. Next base: position 8,496 of record JAUOBX010194109.1, read on the forward strand.
CAGGGTCCAAGTCTTTCACGTCTTGTTGATGCAATTCTCGTGTTCAACTCCAATATTTCCTGAGGTTTTGTGATCCTCTCATCCATGCATTCAGGCACCCCTTCGACACTGTACTCATAAATTGCGCTACGTCACCCCCGTCACAGGAAATGCTTGCAGCTGTTTCAGGCGATTTGTAATCATTGTCTCAAAAATCACGGTATTGCGAACTGAACAATGTAATGACGACGACATGTGTCATTGGGCTGCATGAGAGAATACTAGATTTTCCGTGTATTGCAGACAAATTTATTGAAAATATTGTATACACATAGGAAATATTGGGAAGCTGCTGTGACTGGATACTGCTCCTTCAGCTGTCACGGGTGTCCCGATGTTGTAGCAATAGCTACGGATAGACCACCGGGGAATGTAATCATGCGTCATCACGTCATCGTGTGTGCAATACTATATTAACAGGTGATATAGTATTCGGGATATTGAACGAATCTTGCTGAAGAACGTGAGACACTGAAAATAGACCAGGCGGGAGAATATCACTGTAATTCTCATTCAGCAACGTGTGAAATAATGGTTTCAACGGATGGATGACTATACGGGGGGAAGTGTACATATCTTGTCAATGAATGTGAGTAGCTGTAGATAGACCAATGTGAGAATGCCACACTGTAGTTTACTTTACCCATGTGTGCAATACGATATTGCTGACGATGGTATACACGGGTAAAATAACATGTGCGGATTGTAGAACATCGAATGGAAATAATGTATAACGAATATGGAATATATAGGCCATATACGCTGTTGTAACTGAATACTGCTCCGACAGCTGTCACAAGTGTCCCGATATTGTTCATTGAAGTTTGCTACATAAGACCGGTGGTAATATCACACTGTAGTGTACGTTAATCATGTGTGCAATATTATAGTAGAGACGATGGAATAACCTGGTAAGATGGTATTCGAGGTAGTTAAATATTGTCGAAGAATATGAGTAGTTGGAAGGAGACCAATGTGTGCGATGCTAAAATGGGTTTGAATAGAATTCGGGGTAATGTACGAATCATGTCGAATAATGTGAGTGGTTGTTTAATTGTCTTTTTTCGTTTAGTTAATATGTCGGACATCATCTGGACCCACACATTATCGAGAATATTATCAAACGCGAATGGTTCCATCTTGTTTTCCATTCAGATGAGGATGAAGTCATGTCGTTCAGGATAACTCACAGACAGAAACAGAGGTCAGTTCCGGGATGTGCAGTTTTAACGGAACCGTGTTAGAACGAAAGTGAACACTTAATCACCCGAGCTAGGAAGCTGTGATCAACATGGATACATGTACAAAGGTGTATATGCCATCGACATGGATTGGCCTGAGGCGTGCACTGTGACGTCATTGTGACAATCGGATAACAGTGACGTCATCCCCCTATTAATGTTATCATAGACATTTTGACATTAGTTCAGCTAGTCTCCTTGGGCACTTAACGCATTTCTTTATGCCAAGACGAAATGAGCAAAGCGAAATGTCAATATTTTCTATCGGGGCTGTTAAAATAGACTGTTCTGAATGAAGCTTATCTCTGCAATTTGAAGTGTTCTCAGATAACTAACAATTTATGCCAAAAAAATTAAGTTCGTGTTAAATTAATCCATAGCTGTTCGATTTCGGAGATACTCAGAATGTTTGTTCATCTCTGTGATCGGATGATTGAGTGGGTCGGTAGAACTGAGTGCCCTTGTATAGTTCCACGAGAATGGTTTATTTGACATCAGATCGACGGCGAACCAACTAGAGGATAGGGATAGGGGATTACATCATTCGCCAATTTGTGGAAGTTTTGTTCACTAACCACGTCGAGTAAGATGTATTTCCAGGCTAAATGACCTATTTGCTTTTGGAACCACCACAGGGAACCATACCTTGTGGAGCTCTCTGCCTAAGTTTGTATATCTTCCACAACAATGACTTATATGACATCGCGTCAACAGCAAACCGACGGGAGGATGTGGTCTTGATGAGGTTACAAGTTGTCGAAGATTCTTTCACCGATCATGCAAGTTCAAGTTCAAGAAATTAATATGGCGCACTATCTAAACAAACAAATATAATGCGCTTTACAACAAACCTATGTAGAGTCGAAAACAAGGCTGAAGAGATAAGCCTTTAACAGCGTTTGTAAAAATTGCAGAGAGTGTGCGGACTTCACAGATTTGGGTAGCTGTTCGGACTTATAGTGTTTACAAGGATTTCAGACTGTGATCTCTTGTGGCCTCAGATGACCTCTGACCTGGCCCCAATACTATAGGGTTTATGTACTCATCGTGGGGAACATACCTACCAAGTATGAGCTTCATTGATTTACGTGGGGTGGACTTATCGTGTTTGAAAGCCACAATTACCGAATTATCAATATTTCACAATTTTCATTTTCCCCTCCCAAATGACCCCCAATCTACACCAAAATCAATAGGGTTCCTGCCCTCCTCATGAGAAAGCAGCATACCGAATTTCAGACGATGCCCCACATAACGTTAAGGGTATATATCCCATGAGAAGGCTTTCTAGAGATAAACTTACCATCCTAACAACAGTTTTGCTGGCCAAGATTACTGTTGAACTTTGAAGTATGCGCAAACATCAGGGTCCAAGTCTTTCACGTCTTGTTGATGCAATTCTCGTGTTCAACTCCAATATTTTCTGAGGTTTTTGTGATCTCCTCATCCATGCATTCCGGCACCCCTTCGATACTGTACTTTTATATTGCGCCACGTCACCCCCGTCACAGGAAATGCTTGCAGCTGGTTCAGGTGATTTGTAATCATTATCTCATTCCTCACTGGAACGGTATTGCGAACTGAACAATGTAATGACGATGACATTTGTCATTGGGCTGCATGGGAGAATACTAGGTTTTCCGTGTATTGCAGACAAAGTGAATGAAAATATTGTATATACATAGGAAATATTGTGAAGCTGCTGTGACTGGATACTGCTTCTTCACTTGTCACGACTCACGGGTGTCCCAATGTTGTCCATTGAAATACGTCGCAATAGCTACGGATAAACCACCGGGGGAGTGTAATCATGCGTCATCATGTCATCGTGCGTGCAATACTATAATAACAGGTGATATAGTATTTGGGATATTGAACGAATCTTGCTAAAGAACGTGAGATATCACTTTGTAATTCACATTTAGCAACGTGTGAAATAATGGTATTAACGGATGAGTGACTATATGGGGGTATAGTGTGCATATCTTGTCGAAGAATGTTAGTAGCTGTAAACAGACCAATGTGAGAATGTCACACTGTAGTTTATTTTACCATGTGTGCAATACGATATTGTTGACGATGGTATACACGGGTAAGGTAACATTGCGGATTGTAGAACATCGAATGGAAATAGCACTATAACGAAAATAGGCTATTTACGCTGTTGTGACTGAATACTGCACCGACAG
>JAUOBX010194331.1:0-18141 GCA_032360705.1 Eupentacta quinquesemita
TATTACATGGCTGATTGTATCGGCTAATAACAAAACACGAGTACTGTATATTGCTAGTATTGACCGCATATGAACAACCGGAAGAACAGGTGGTTGAAATTGCCGATTTCTCACCAACACGGATGACAAACAGAAAAAACCCAGATATAATGAATATAATATATATCGACCTTCTGGAAGCCCTAAAATGTATTCGACACATTTCAATGTGATTGGCTTCTTGAAATAGAGACAACGGTGCCATATTTTCCGTGGGGGCATACTTTGAAACATATCAACTTATCAATGTACGGTAGTAATATTTAACGAATATATGCAGTGAATATGATGTACATGGTAGAACAAACATAGTACCAGTCTCATCTCATCTCACCTCACCTCAACGCTCCCTTCGTAATGAAATACTTCTGGATTATCATGCCAGGAGTCTGACGAATCGATTTACCAACAAATTCACCTCATCTCACCTCACCTCAACTCTTCCTTCGTAATGAAAAGTTACTCTTCAAATACTTCTGGATTATCATGCCGTGTCTTCGTATACATTGCTTCGTTTTCAATTTGATCATTCCACGCCTCTGATCCGAGAGACGTCAGTCTGATAAAATCCACTCGTTCCCAGAATTTCACTAGAATTTACAAGATTGTAGTTACGTTTACTCTCGTACTAGAACGATGGTGGTTGTTAGGTTTCCTTTGTTATTCACACCCATTTATCTCCTCATATTCCTTTAATTAAACGAATTAACATGGTTAATGATTTTCATGTTTATGTCAAGCCTAGACCAAGTATCCATCATCCTTGTCTAGCCCGAGCTCGTGTCTAGCCCGAGCTGATAACTGAGATTAATTGGATATCGCTCCGATGGAGCTGACAATCACATGGTCATAATCCATATGACGTTGGTGTTTCTTTTATTTATATGTATATCTCTGTGACTGTTCTTGGAACCCGCAGAGATAACCACTAGATTGTATATCATAATACAATAAGGAAATTAAGTACGTAGGCTGTTCGATAAACAATTTACAATGTCACTGATGTTTTTAATAAAGATGTTCATCCATGCCTCTAATCTAGCAGTGGAAATACGTTATTGTACCTCGTGTTCATGAGCTTTAATTGTTTACACCAATTCACGAAATCGAACCCTAAAATATAAAGGGCTACGTTTTGCTCTCCCGGCCGTCCGTCATGAGAAACATCAGGGAACATGAAATGCCAATATGATATCAACTGTTGAGTTAACTATTCCATTCTACACAGATGTTTCTTGTATATATCCCAGCTTCCAAAATAGTGAGCACTGGCATTTATTCTTCGTTAATCAAAGGGTGTGTACCGTATATTTCAAGTGTATTCATAATTAGCTGTATATTCGACTTACCCGATACGTCTGAAGACAATAATACTCTAAACTGGATTTCGTAGCATGATATAGCTGTCAGGAATGTTATGACTAATAACAAGAGGTCAATGGGAAGAGTTTCACAATAATTATTCCTATTGGCTAGCACTAACCCTAATATAATCCTCAATTATAATCTCACAAGGGCATCAGCATATGGAATTCCTGCAATGAGATTGGTCTCCCATGTTCAGGCTCACCGATACAGTTAGGCCTCTTTATATATGCATCTGGATATAATAAATAATCCTGACATAATTGAAGTGTGACAGCAAGTGTGACAGCAAGAATCCCCATGGAATATCTCGATAGTTGTAGAAATAGATCCGGCCTAAATTGCTAAAAATCTATCAGTACCAAACAAATGTACGCGTTCCTATGTTTAATTTTGAGTCAATACTAAATGGTCAGTGGGGGGAACTGCTAAATTTATTATCGAAAATGGGTGCACTATTCCCATTATAATTATCCAATTGTTGTTCTCGTTTATGTTGTTGTTGTTGTTATTATTATCATCATCATTATTATCATAGTTGCTTTCTGTTGTTGATGGTCATTCCGCTGTGTATCGATTTTCTTGAAATGGTTTAGAAATCCTACTCGGTCCTGCGTGGTCGAGTTGCCTACTCGTCTCGGTGTGTGGGTATCATTTCAGTGCACGACTAACCTAATCATTAGGATTATGATCTGATCCACATAGGTTTCTGATGCTGTCCACAAGATTCATGAATGTGTGAACGCTAGGAATGACCAGAACAGACAAGATGATACACCTTCTAGAACCGCCTCCAAACTTATTTAGCCTCCTATCGTGCTGTTCCCGCCAGTCTTTTTTTACACTGTGCGTACAAACAACCCTGTATCCTGAGGACGGCATGACATCAGCTTCATTGCTTGTGCTACTGACTTGTACCCCGATGTTGTAGGCCCAAATAGGATTACGAGTCATATTCTTCAATTTGAGAAATTTAAGCCTTGAGACGATAATTGATCACGATCAATGAAAATGTATTTCCAATATGTCACATCGGCGCTTGTTCATATTCCTGCGATCCTCTCACGGTACCATAGTACTCTATCCGTGTACTCGGAGGATGTATAACCTTCTTATTTCCAGGAAGTTACTCAATAATGAATGTATGTTGCCCGACCGTTGGCTGTGACATGGTGGTTGATTGTTGGATAGACGAAGCACACCCGACAGTTGGTTGGACAGTGTTAGTCACATGCTGGGTAAACGAATCATACCAAACTGTTGGCTGTGACATGTTGGACAGAGGTTGGGTGAATGAAGCACACCCAACAGTTTGGTACTTCACATTAACTCGAAGTTTTATACCAATTAATCACCGCCAACTGCTAGTTTTACGACGTTGGCTGAACGCTGGCTCCATGTTTGCTTGTCAACACAACGTTTTGCCAATCTTAACAATAGCCAACGTTGGCCCAACGTCACACCAACAATTTCTGCAATCTGGGATCGCTGTCAGAAATGTTATAACTTATAACAGGGGTTTTGATCAGCAAACAATGATAAACATCAGAGCTACTGTTTGAATGGAGTCGGTGTAGTTATGGTATCTACGTCACTGTTCAGTACGAATCAGCTGATTTAACAAACCTTCTACCATAATGGATGTAATTCTATACTGAACGATAGCCTACTTTAGCTCTAATGTACTATACTGGCGAGCTAGATGACGGGTAATGAACCGTGGGAATACCGAGAGATAGGATAGACCAGTGTATATAACATGTTGATGCGGTAACATTCCATTGAAGTCAACTGCGTACTATCGTTTTCTAACGATCCAAATATGAATGATGAATTATAATTGTTACTCCGGTGATCGACCACGAACCAATGTCAACATTTCACAATGTGTGTTTCCAGAAATGCGTACATTACATCGTACAAACATTCCTTTTGGACCATGCAATTGGGGCAGTTTTCCGTCGCTAACGTCTATTCGATACTATTGACCTATAAAGAGTATGCGAGTAGAAATTATTCGGTCCGTAATGAAGTTTAAGCTGCAGTTGATGTCATAGTGCGGACAGAAAATGATTATGTGGTAGCATTAGTTCAAACCATCTACGAATTACACGATTTCACGTTGTCTGGAAGAATAAACCATAGTTTGCCAGTGTTCAGTGCGCATCAGCTGACTTAACCAACCTGTTACCTTAATAGGCGTAATTCTAAACTGAACGACCTTTTCGTTTGCTCTAATGTACTATACTGGCGAGGAAGATGACGAGAAACGAACCGCGGGGTTACCGAGAAATGGCATAAAACTAATGTGTATAAAATGTTCAGGCGGTAACATTCAATTGGAGCCGCCTGCATGATACAACGGCATAGCGGCACGAACATGGATAATGTCTCAGGTTTCTCACCTCGGTGATCTATTACAGACCAATGTCAAGATAATATAGTGAATGTTACCACAAATGCGAACAATATGCTGTATTATTATGTGTTTTTTACCATGAAACTGGTACAGTTTTCCGTCGCTATCGTCTATCTGATACTATTGACCTATGAAAATTGTGCTAGTGGAAATCTATCGGTATTGAAGTATTGCATTCTATGCTATATGGGGTACGAAGAATTACTCAAACTTTCTGCACAAATAAGATTGATATGATATATTTCCCCTGCCGGTTGCCCGGTTCTATGACGATATTCAGCATAAATATTCATCTATTTATCTAAATTTATCTCCGTGTAAGCAACCAATATGATGAGAATAATATCTTATAAATTATTACCAAGAGCATCGGTTAATGCGATTCCTGCAATGAGAGCAGATCCCGATGTACGAGCTCACTGATACGGTCAGGTCTCGTCAATATTTGCATCTAGAGAATAAGTATTATATATAATACATTTTCCTGGCCAAATAAAATTTCCCCCATGGGATATCGAGAAAGTTGTCGAACCAGGCTCGGTCTAAATCAGTCCATCGGTAGGCCTATTTCAAGAGCGTACTTCTTCCTATGTTTAAACATGAGTCTATGCACACTTCATATGAACAGTAACTGTAGGGTATCCTGCTATCATCACACATTCTCTGAACTTAGAGTCTGGGACCACGTTGTTGTTACGTCGCACTTTCTACAACGTACTGTTGTATGTTATTTGCACATTCAACATGTGGTGGTCATAACTGGTGTGTTGCACTCTAGTCATGCCACGCTTTGGCCTAGTTTTGAGTTCCAACTCCAGGCCTCCGCCACATGATGGCATTTTCCTGAGATGGTACCTCGCTGATTTTTCATTGATATTGCCCATGGGCCATTTTCATTTTTCTATTTCAGATACCATGTCTCCTGTTCACTTTATGATACTTCGCATAGTACAATGTTCTGACAATCTCGGATAAGTGCAGTTACATTATGCAGTTACATTGTCTCATCTATTTGTTCACACATTCATCATCTGGCGGCTATTATGGGTATGTTGCACTTCAATCCTGTGGCACTCTGTCGCAATGGCCTGGTCTTGGATAGTCCTATGGTGCACGTTATCAATTGTCAGGCCACGGTCACCTGAGTTGCCTGGATCCATTGCATGATATGTTAGATGACATATTTGTCCGTAGGTGTAGATCATGAATCTCGACGGGTTTTTCCATCTAACACCTTCGATCGTGTTCAATTGATGATACTACCCGCTGTATACGTGATCACCGAGAGGACATACGTAAATTTCATGACTTGTATGTTGCTGCGGGCTGTTAGCTTAGACCCCCACCCTTACTTGTTCTACTGGACTATAGTAACAATCATCCCACGACTACCCTAATCATTAGTATCCCAATTTGAGCCACATATGATTTTAATGCTGGCTATTACTGATAATTGTGAAAGCGTTAGAGATGGCCAGGACGAGCAAGATGATACACCTTCTGGAATCCCCTTCAAACTCATCCCACCTCCATCAGGCCTTCTTATACTCGTCCCGTCACTTAAGTTGTGTACCGTGCGTACGACCCATGTACCCTGGTGATGGCATGACATCAACCTCATTGATTGTGCTACTTTCTGGTACCCCATTGCTGAACATGCAGACCATTATAGGAAATATACTTCAATCGATGGATTGACGCCTTGAGACGAAAATTTACCACGATCAATATTGATTATTGTATTCCCAAGCTGATCGTGTCTACGTATGATCGCATTCTCGGGATCTTCCAACGGTTCCACTGTACTTTATCTCAGAAGATGTATGACCTACACTTTTCAGGAGGTTACTCATCGGAGCATGACAAGTCGCGACAGTTTCGCGACCGAATTCAAAGTCTGAGGTCATGTTACTTCCTCAGTGCACTTCTCCAACAGTACAAACTACTTTTTCATGTGCAACAAAGTACGTTTAGGTTTTATGTGATCGGTTTAGATGTTACATCATCAGGAATCATTCCCATAATTGGATCCAACACAAAGTAGACATCATCGTGAAATTCACTAACATCACCCGGAATGGTGCAACTCAGATCGCGCCCAAAATCAAATACGCACAATACACTTCACGTAAAAAGGCACAAACTGCACTATTTCACCTCCCTCCCGTTTATACATTTGAACGGTTTATTCCTCCGCATTCTCCCGACAAGAGCCATATAATAGACTATTCCACGATTCCAGTCAGGTATCGGTGATGAGGTCACGTGAATCGATTTGTTTTATTCCCGCCAGTTGTCATCGGATGAGATTTCGCGGAACTGTGACCGATCAGTCTCGTAGTTGAAATTGTCTCTAATATGCATTTGGGGGCTTTCCTGGCCGCTGAGGCATACTAAGTTGTCAATTTAACTCATTTTCTTTCTTCATAAACGATTTTTATGAGACATTTCTCCGAGGAAATCCTCAAAAAGGCATGTGAAAATATTCAAATATTCTCACAGTATTTCCAAAAGTGTCATATTCGTCGTGTATCTGACTCATTTAGGCTTGCAATTTGATCAATTTTCACCGATTACTGTAGAGAAGAAAATTTCCTCTTCGGAAATTCCAAAATAATTCCAAAAACTTTGCCAAGGAGTATTTTATGAAACACTACTCCTTGTAATATTGCGTAAGTTACGTACCCGTACCTACTTTCTAGTACTCATGTTATAGTAAGGTAGCGCGATGGGCTAAGGTTGTACACAAACGAAGCAGATGGTTTTCATTGCTGTAGGCCCATCGTATTGCATTTGTTGTAGACTGACTAGGCCACTGTATTGGCGTAGGGCCTACATTGTAACGTTAGGGCATGGCTGTGCTAGTACTAATTGTACTACTACTACTACTACACTACTAGTATGGCTAAGCTACTGTTCACTATGAGAGTGATATTTTTCTGCAGAGTACAGGGCGAGCTATAGTCCTAGGCCTATGGATTAATTGGTCTCAGTGGCAAACTGTATCCGGCGCAATACGAGGAGGTCGAGGGCCAAATAAAATATGCGTGACCATTTAGTAGGGCACAATTTACTGGCCTGAAATGTACTAAAAATTGGAAACCCCAAATCACCGGAGAGCATATCCTAGCCTCTACTTTCTTTATAGTAATATCCACAGACAATGCTGTGGGCAATTTGAATTTGGGGGCGGAGGATGTCCCTCGAGGACTAACTCCGTAACTTGACTAATCATGAATCATTGCGGAGCCTGGTACTAGTAGCCCGGTTGGCTAGAGCGTCGAGCTAGTAATCCAGATATTACCAGTTCAAGCCCGCGTTGTACCCTTGGGCAAGGCTCTATCCCGATGGTTCACAATGCGTGGAAGGTTAATTGTAATTTGCCCTCTGCGTTTGAACACCACTCCCCCCCCCCCACCTTGGACACCTACCACCCCATCCGCATTAAGGACACGCTTCAGAGGCATTGCCTTTGTCCCGGAACCTGGCGAGGGTTCGCAGCTGAGAAGAGTGCCTTATCAAGTTATGCACCCTAGATGGCTTGTATGGGATCGGTTCCCGTGTCATGCGAGTAAAACCATAAAAATATGACTTTGAGCTATGGGTGTTCGTTATAAATATTTCATGGGGCTAGTTATTCTTTCGCATGTGCACTTCAAGTTAACTGAAATCTCATCTGGCCCTTGCTCTCTTGCCCTGATATGGTGAAGTATTGTGGATTTGTGAATGTGTCACCATATCGAGAGGAAGAAATCAGTGCACTGCATTTCTATAACTATTTTGTAAGAGATCTATTATTTCTGCAATCAGAAGTGCTGATATTGATTTACATATCTGCCTTCTGGCATTTCTTATCATGCATGTATCCACTGTTCACATATTAATGGTGGAGAGACTCAAATGAGTAGAGTATTGAGAAAACACATACTGAGATGGAGTAGTCCAGTCCAAACAAAAAAATGTTCATCTTCCTCATTCATCTTTTTAAGTGTTGCAGAAACTCATAGACATATACGTACAAGTAAACTAGGTTACAGTAGCAGAGTACAGAATTGATGTCGAGTAGTGGAGAGCCAAATGAGGCAGATTTCACTTAGCCAAAAAACTCGGCTCGTCCTTCGATGAAGACAGGGAGGATGACTGGATAAACGGATATAATTATTGTCGGTTTTGTTATCATAGTTGATCAATTTTAATTAGGGCCTATATCATGCGCTGTAGTCCTTGAATGACGGAACAAAGTTTCTTCCATCACATGATAGTTCAAGAACACCCTGCACCCTCAGTCTGTTGGACATTTTTTTAGTTCAGCTTATCTTTGTGACGCATTTTAAGCTATGAACTGGCCCATATTTGTCCTGTGGTATTCTGTGCAGTATTCTAAATCTGCCAACTTCAACGCTCATTGCATTGATAGACCCATGTATATTACAAACACTTCAGTAAAGTGGCTGCTCCGAAGGGATACCACGCCTTGGGCATTAATTTATAATCGAGGAGTATCGTTGAATTTTTTTTTTTTTTTACATAATTGAATGTACTTTATTATTCCTATATTAACTACACTCGTATTCTCAAGAGTGGACCTATCACAAGGTATTTCGATAGATCCATTGGGAGAATGAACTCAATTTATTACTCACATCTTGGAACGAGTAAGGTCGCCACGGGATCATATTTGATTACTTGTTTATACTAACACTTGGAAACGTAGAAGTTAGTTTGGCAGTAGATTGATATTAAATGGACAGAATTGGTCGATTTACACGAACAATGTGACAATTTTGAAGATTTCGAATATATCCCAAAGGGTTTGGTCAAGTGTATGAATGGTATGATGAAGCACCAAGCGGAGTAAAGTCTCTGTGAAAGCTACTGATGTCAACATGAACTGAACCTTGACTATGTACAGATACGTTCACACTTACTTCGGACGGCACCGAGCCGCATCCATTCGAAGCTTCTAATCACCCGTAGAGGCCACACAGAAGCGCTGATAGTAAACGTAGTTAATCGAGAGTAAATCCCGATAGGGATAACAGCGGTCCAACAACGGGCTCACTTACAACGGTGTTGAAACGGCCGCACGACGGACGCTGTCACCAGCTTCTACTGATACGGTACTGTTAGGGCACATCTACTGATAGCACAGCCCGCGGTAGCGAAACAATAGTATACAACAATGTAATTTTGATGCGATTGCACTAGAAAAAAACATGGAAACACTCCTGAGTACATGATGAATATTGCTTTGGGGGTTGGACCAGGGTTATTTGGGGTCAACATAGGTCAAATTCTTAAAATCGTGTAAACCCATTAACTAGTGAACGAAAAAGGTGCAGAAACTTCATACATAGTGTGAAGTTTGAAAATTTAGAGGAGTTCAGGGATGTAGCGCTATGGCGTGTGTTGTTATTATCATCTCATTATCCAATTGAATATTATTGCATGTGTCTGTGGACCAATATTTTCTCCGGTAGAACTCATGCTATTACTGAGGAGGAGTCGATGAATTGTCGCTTGATCACCGTTAACTGCCCATAACTGCCCGAATATAACAACGACTATGGCTACAACTACGTTAACGGCAACAGCAATGACTTCGACTATGGCATCGACTAGTCGCTACTGAAGCGACTACGGCCACGACGAATAATGTATCAACAACTGATAATGTAGTGAAATTTGACCGATAATACATTACCACCAGAACCAACAATGTAGTGAAATATGCTTCACCGATAATGTACTCCAAGCCTCAGCCTGACACACCTCCCCCCTCTCACCTCTGATTCCTTGAGGTACCAGCGCAGGTACGCCAACCAAGAGCTACGTGGCTGCCCCGGTGGTCGATTGCAACCCGCTGGGGCCCGGGACAGGACACGAAAAATCAGATCGTCCGTCGAAAGGCACGCCGTATGCCCAAAATGAAGCGCAGTTGACGACCGCGGATCAGGCAGCTGATTCTCACCGTTCTCGTCAAGCGCTCAGATCCTGACATTTTTCTTAAAGATGTTCGATGTAAAACACATCACCTCTGACGATCTCTTGCTTGGAAATACTGTTTGATTTAGAATGGCTAACTGATTGGACGAGAGTAAAAAGTAGTGTCCTATATTGCTATACTAGGCCTATATGACATTGAGACAGCTGCTATAGCCGTAGTTTCTGCATCATCAAATTCCCCGATCGACCGCGACTTTACCGATGTTCATGAATTCAGTGGAATTCAAGCAGCAGCGATTTTCTTACAGACATACGGAATATGGAGATTGACATGGTAAATGGAACTGAGGGTTCTGCAGCGATTTACGTTTCATCCTCTCCGGAGTTGCGAGATGTTGACGTAAGCTATAGCAGGGAAATCGACACAAACAGAGTATTGGTAAGTATTGTGATTGGATAACATGTCTTCTTTTTTCGTACTGACGGGGCCAGGTTGTCCACAAAAGGGGTGAGGGTACTTCTGACTACCTCGATACAAGCGATAAGAATTAGAAGAACGTTGTATCACTAATGGCAGTGAACTCATCGGTTCGGACTTCAATACATCGCGTAGTTCACGTTCACGAGTATAAAGGTCTTCAAAATTGAGGAATGTCACAAATGTCACAACTAAGAAACGCTGTATACACTTTTGATTCAAACAGCCAAAAGATGTACACTCATTTTGATATTTGGCAAAGTGAATGTTCTTGATTTTGGTTTTAATGCACCTTTCTCATGACAAAATAGAATGAATACCACACAAGTTGTGGATGTATTATCGATTACCTACGCCTACATATCATTAAGCAATAGCAATAATCAGAGGGGTTTATTTCATGGAAATGACCGTCTTCATTTCTTGGGGATTTCCCAGTATCGTTTATTTTGAGCATAACTAGACTGTATTCTTCGTACGTAGTTCACGTTTCAATGGCCATGAACTGGTTGTTATGAACTACATTGACAATCAATTGAAGAATGTGTTGGTTTCTTCTATAGGTAGGAAGTGATACTATATACTAATGTACTTTACCTCGATTGAATTGCTCTACCCACTCAGGCGTAGCCTAAAATGGGACTCTGTGATGTAATTTGTATATCGTTGCGCTGTATGTTGCTGCACCTATGGAGAGTCCCCCAGGGGACATGATGAAGTGACATATCAAATACGTGTGCCGGATGGGAATAAGTCAAAATTGTGCACAAGATGTGCAAATGTGAACATTTACCAACTGATCAAGGGTTATGATTGTGCAGCACTCAGAGATGTGGGTCCCACATATTGAGGCGCTATAAAAGTCCAATTCATTGTTAACTTCATTGTTAAGTAATTTGCTTGTATACGTTGAGTATGTTACATGGTCAAGAAGAACATGTGTCTTGTACTGCTAACAACGTTTGCCATCAATCTACTCGATGGCCAATTCTACGAAATGCTATGATCATGATGATACTCTTAGGATTGACGCATATAGCTGAGACATGCTTCTTTCGCTACCTCGCGAAATCGTGTCATAGGCTCATGATATTACACTTCATCTCTAAACTGCGTTTAATCTCCGTCGACAACCATGCTCCCGATCAAATATCAAATAGTTACGCATCGTAGCAAGCTAATAAGATATTACACCATGGTTGTAAGGAAAGAAGTTGCCTCTGGCAGAGGGCGACGCGTCGTGACAAGTGATCCTTCTACGGATACATTGAGGCGGATACTAAGAAGCAGCAGATATATACGAATCTCCTTATCGGATAGGATTCCTACCACACATGTACTGATTGATTGGCAGGTAATACAGAACACATGAAACTACAAACCGCTGGCCTACATATCACGTTTCAATAAATTATTATCATTCGCCTCGTCTGAGGTATTTTAACTTGATAACCGCACTGATATGAACATACATGTCTGTGTTTCACAAGGGGTTCATTAGCATCAGCTGAACTTATACACGAATAAACCAAGATGGGGTATATCATGGGGAGGCAGACACTTATCAAATTAATCATGTGTAATGAAATGAAATATATGATGCCTATATAGGGCTTCACATCGGTGAAAATCCCGGAGCGCCTAAAAAAACAGTCATTTATAAATAAGAATTGAGGTGTTGACGTTTTGATGTTTTAATATTTGTTATTACCGTCGACATTACTTATATTGTTTATGACATACCTGCCTATTACTGCCCTATTCAGGAAGCTATTTCATCATCAGTGAACTAATGAGGTTCATTACACCATAATACAGGGAAACACACCTTGAACTACAGCGTACATACGTGTTTATGCTAAGCTCCCTGAATATACCACGTGTTATCGTTGGTTGGCCATTAAAACCTAGTACCATATTTCTTAGGTCAGCATTTGAGCAACGCCTTGGGATCAAGACTCACTCTTTCACTAAGTTTTATAACGATCGCTCGTTGGCTCCTGGTGCGCTACATTTATGGAATGGCCTCCCCAACTCTCTCCATTCGGCGTCGTATGTGGCTTTTTTCAAGTCTCGTCCAAGAACTCATCTTCTCACTAAGCATTTTTTGTTCATCATTATCATCATCATCATCATTACATCACCATCATCTTATTATCATTATCATTATCATTATCATTATTATTCTTATCATTATCAATATTATTATTATTATCTTTATTAGGACAGTGCACATTGTGTATGGGGTGAACTAGAGCATACTTCGTACATGCATCACTACTCGTTGACCCTTTGAAATGTGCCTTACAACATCGGAACCTTGGGTCTGGTTATAGCTCTATGGTTGTCCCAACCTCCCTAAGAACATGAAAGAGAAAGTGAAACCCAAAAGCGTACGTTCAATTGATCCGGGGAATGGCACTCGGAGGGTAGTGGCTGACTCCTAAATATATATTAACAAATTATATTACTCTTTTAGTAATCCTTAGGTCTTAAGTGTCGTATGGTTGAGGCACTGATCGTTTGGACATTCACTATTATTCATCTTAATGATTGACCAACTGTAGTATCTTTGGGTTAATTTGACTACAACGTGTTGGGGTATACGGGTATAGGGTCAGTGACTGTTCGAGTACTGTTCAGATTACGGTGCAATTTAAACATAAAATATGCAGACAGCCCCTCAACGACTTGTTAGCCCTGTTGTGTTAAATGGATACTTTTACTTAGTATTTGCTACAACGTCTGAAGGTCTGATAGTACCGCCCCTGGCATTTCAAATTCCGTGTGCGCAATGCTATAATAATCGTATGATCAGTATGATCGACGCAAGTGTCTGACTAACGAACGACTTCGCCACTCGTTGCTTATGATATCACATCCCATCCCAAGGCCTAAACTGCGTTTAATCTTCGTCGACAACAAAACTATCTGATTTAGTATCAAACAGTTACATATTAAAAAAGATAATATCGCATCACGATTTAGTGGAAGAGGTCGCCTAACTACATAGTAGGGAGTATATAGGCAAATGCGTCCCAGAATACTTCCATTATTTGCTTATGCATGCGGAGAGTTTTCAAACCGATAACGTCCCTGGAATAGGGAAAACATGTCTGTCATCAGCATCAACTGAGCTGGGACCTAATTGCTACTATTTTCAAGTCGTTGTGTTATGGAGAAAAAAAATGTAGTCGAAAAATACTTCGGGTATATGTCGATGGTCCTTCGTTCAAGTATAAAGACCACAGCATCCCTAACAAATGTGATGGGGATGTGATATTCCGTCTGAATGAAGTCTATGGACACAGGATATCATTACAGGCTTTTCAGGTTTATAAAGTTCTCTTGTTCGTTTTCTAAACTATCTCATAACTGAAGTTATATTTCATCATCTTAGGTACTACGAAGGGTATGCTTCAAACGTACACATTTAGCCATATATTTTGTCGAAGGACATGTACACGCTGCACGCTTCACGCCGTATGTATGCTCATGCGCTCCTGTATTTGAATTGTTAGCCCAACGTAGCCGAGAAATTTGGATATTTCCGAATATTCCGATTCATGCATAATCTGCGTTGTCACGATTTAAGGTCGTGTTGCATGCCAGTTTTCACCACAGTTTACAGCTAATTCCAGCAGGTTTCAGCGAACTCAGCAATTCTTTCAATCTGTTTCGAAGACGTATATATATCATTGGAATCCATTTCATGAGTCGGTGATATCCGTGAGAACTCCTCATTTTCCATCTGACTGGTTTTCGTGATATCGGATGGAGAATGAGAAAAACACCTCGGTCACACTTCGCGCCAGTTTGGGCGACATGGGGTTGATCACGTGGCGACACAAGTGTTAGGCATCTTTTGAGAGGTCAGCATTAATAGCTTGCATCAAGCAGTACAAATTGTGCCACGTCGAATTCAACATAATTTGTCGAACGTATTTATAATGATTTTTCATTTCAGTACGATACCCAGAAGTTTCGATGGTAATTTTAGAGGAAATTCATGCCTTCCAAGGTGTTTCCTCATTGTCTAATCGTTATTATTATTATCATTATTATTATTACACCGGTAATGTAAATCTCTGTCACTATTCGTGAAATCCACAAAGATACGGTAATCGCAAAATACCTGTTCGAAAAAGAAAAAAAAATCCATGTCACTGATCTTTTCGATAAAGATATTCATCTCATGCCTCTAATCCAGCTGAAGGGAATGTGTTATTGCACCTCATGTTTATGCTAAGCTTAGATTGTTTACGGCTATTCACGATGTCTGGCATGAGAAACATCAAGAAACATGAGGCCCCAATAGAATAACTAATTAATGGATTGAATATTCCATTTTACCGAGATGTTGCTATATATCCCAGCTGAGTGGGGTGGCCAAACACTGGAACACTTCCAGACGAGTGCACACTGGCCTATATTTTTCGCTAATCAAAGTACGTGTATATTCCAAGTTTATTTTTAATTAGTGGTTTTTGACTCATGTATTCCATATTATATCAGCAATATTCAATACGCCTGAGGACAAAGGTTACTGATAGTAGATTCCATAACACGATAGCTGTCAGAAATAGTATTACTTCGTTCCATCGTTACATCGTTCCATATCGTTCGATGAAAGTCGGTAGCGAATCAGCTGTCTTAACTGACCTTTTACGATAACAGACCTAATTCAATACTGAACTACCTCTCACTTCCAATGTACTTTTCTGATGAGAAGCTGGCGGAAAGTAACCCGCGGGAGTGACAAGAAAGAGCATAGACCAATGTACATAAAATGATTAGACAGTAACATTCCATTGAAGCCACCCGCGATATATTGTTTCATAACGACATGAGAATAATGGATCGAATTTCTTACCTCGGTGACCTATTACAAACCAACGTCGGAATATTATAGTGAATGTTACCACTAATGCGAACATCTGGCTGTATGAACAGATGATTATGCGTTTTTCCATGCAACTGGGACAGTTTTTCGTCGCTATCGTCTATTTGCACCCTATGCTATATGGGGCACAGAGAATGATCGTGTTGTAGCCTTTGGTTCATACCCTCTACTCAAATGAGAATGATGGATGATTTATTTCACCTGCGGTTTTAAGACTATATTCGATTTCTGTATATCTCCGTGAAAGGAACCATTATAATGTGAATGAGATACTGTAAAGCATTCACAAGAACATCGGTTTATGAAATTCCTGCAATTTGAGTGGTTTCCCATGTCCAAGCTCACCAATACGGCTAGGCCTCTACGTGATGGATATTCCTGACCTAATAAAAGTGTGACAGCTAGAATCCCTATGGAATATCGTGATAGCTGTAGAAAAGTAGAAATAGACTCGGAAAAATATCTAGAAATATATCAGTATTCAGAAAACGTACGCGTTACTAATGTTCAATTGGGAGTCTACACTGAACAATGAATAGAGGTAACTGCTGAATACCATTCCGATAATGGATGTACTTCTCCCAATTAGAAATAATTATCATCATCATTATTGTTGTTTTCATTCTTATTGTTGTTGTCGAACTTGTCGTTGTTATTGTTACTATAATCCTTATTATCACAGTTGCCTTTTGATATGTTGGTCATTCAGCTGTGTTTCTCTTGTCTTGAATGATCAAGCGAGGTCGAGTACTCGTCTCGGTACGTAGGTATCATTTCAGTGCACGACTAACCTGATTATTCAAATCCCAATTGAATCTACATAGGTTTCCCGATGCTGTATATCATTCATTATTGTGAGAGCGATATGAGTGCTATACCTTTAGAACTGCCATCAAACATATTACACCTCATTCCGTACACTTCCTGCTCGTCTCTTTTGAACTCTGCGTAAAAATATATACCTTGAAGGCGATATAACATTAACTGCTTTGATCTGGCTAGTAGATGCCACACTGCTAAGTCAGGTGTTCAATAATTGAACACTTATTCGAACGCCGGAATGTGGAGTATACATAACGCATAGTGTTTACCTGGGTGTAATTATGAACGCGTCAACATGTTGTGCATAAAAAAATACGCGTTACTTGCACGTGGAAAATGTGTTCCAATGTCAAATCTGAACACCAGTAGAACACTGTTCAGACGTCTCATGCGTCCGGAATATTTGCAGTGTACTAACTGATATCCCAATGTTGAAAGCCCATTCCTGCTCCATTGCTGAACAAATAAGTGACAATTAAAAGTAATATACTTCGATTGGGAGGAAGAGGAAAATTGATCACGATCAATAGTAATGTATGTGTAATCCCTGGATCCTCTCATGGTACCATCGTACTTCATCCGTGCACTCAGGAGACGGTAACCTACTAATTTCCAGGAAGTTACTTATCAATGCATGACAAGTCAGCGACCGTGTTTCCCAATAGTTTTGCGACCGAATCATTATTCCGAGGTCATGAAACTTTTTCAATGCACTTTTCCAAACAGATAGTCATGTACAATCATCTTTTTCATGTGCAACAAAGTACGTGTACGTGGTATGTGATCGAGTGGGATGTTACATCAATAGGATATTACCCCCATAACAGAGTTTGAAGTTGGCATTATCGTGAAATTCGATACCATCACTCGATATGGTGCCACTCAGATCGCGCACAAAATTCAACACACACAATACAGTTCACGTGAAATAGCACATGCTGCAATAGTTTACTTCACTCCTGGTCATATTTTGAAAAGGTTATTCTTCTTCCCCCGACAAGAGCTATATAACATACTATTTCACGAGTACGATCACGCAAAACATCACAGCTCATTTCGCGCAATCCATCAAATAGTTCAGCTGAAGTTCAAAATATGTACTATTCATGTAACTCGGCGCGTCCTCCGATAACGACGGGAAGGATAACTGGATAAACGGTTATAATCGTTGTAGGTTTTGTTATTATAGTTGATCAATTTGAACCAGTCTTATGCGCTGTGGTCCCTGAATTATGGAACAACTTAGTTTACAATGGTACTGCTTGCTGTTGGTATACCAATAATGAGAGGTCAACACATCCACTGATTGGTCGATTGGTCACAGTCATCAATTTGAACAAGCAATAATAAAGACAATGTCAACAATAACGTAAACATAGGATTGTTAGGTCAGACATATCGCTCATGTCTCCATAATATATTTTCCGGTGCTGCTCGCCTGACAAACAGGAAATTTGACACTCTCCCACTGCTACGACGGATATCATTTCATAGAGTTTGTGGCTTGAATAGACAAGCACCTTACAGTAGAATTTTCATTTGTTATCATTATGACAGTATTCGAGCATAACAAACGCCCATATTTATATATACTTGTTAAAACACTTCGTAGAATCCCAGGGAAGTCTGGGTATTGGTTTGGCGCTTTTGAGTACCCCTGCTCCCCCCGAGGGGAATGAATTAATTCCTCTTTCTCACTCCAGGATGCCATATCGTCGATTTAAATGTACTTGGACGTCGAAAGGCTACTGTAAACTCAATATTCAGGGGCAAACGTAGCTGAAAATATCTCCACTTCATCTTCAACTTCAGATCACATGACGCTGAGAGATTTAAATAACTTATTGAGCGATTTGAGAATTGTTAGACAAGGTTGTAGTCGAGTTCGGAGAAGCCAATTTGATTTTTTCGTTTTGATTGCTACAGGTTCAGGAAGCCACTGAAGGCTCATCGAGGAATCCTGGCCGTGTTGATCGTGGGTGAGCACCGGCGATAACTCGCCTTCTCTTTTCCACTAGTGCTCAGATGTTATCGAGGCACGGGTACGTGTACAGTACTAATTCCAACCTGCTTCCGGGACCGCCATCTTACATCCCCATCCGACGGACGACCAGTGAACTCCAGGATCTGACCACTTTCTCAGATCCTGGAGGAGCGGAAGCTTTTGGT
>JAUOBX010194332.1:0-11960 GCA_032360705.1 Eupentacta quinquesemita
AGAAACGAATTGCAACAGTGACTGTATATTTGCATCACAGTTAGGTATCAATAATGAAAGTACTGTATATGTCAGGTTTCGTAACCTCCTAAAATCGATATGCAGTATTGTGTAACTTCTCTATCGGAAATTCGGAATAAAAAAATTAAAAAAATCCGTTTAAACGTTTCGGCATATTCAAGTCCGTTTAAACGGCCGATCGTTCGTTTAAACGTTTAAACAGCCCTATTAACCTGATGCACCTGTGTGACATCACTGCCCTATTCCAGGGTCACCCAAAGCAGCTAACTATGTATGGATCACTTGGGTCATATAGGGGGTGGGGGGTGACCTACAATGCATTGTAACAGGTAATAAGAATTTCAGCTGACAATGTTGTCACTCTGGGGATGTATGACACTGTACAGACTGAATTGAGTCATTGGAGTGACACTAACTGTTGTAGGATATAGCCAAATAGATGGTGTTAGAAAGATCAGAATGGTGAATCTAATGGAGCAAGCCCAAAAAATAGGGATGCAGAAAAATGACCGGTGTCACCCGACACCAGGTAAATTTTCGACACCACAAGGTTCCGACACCAACACCCATACCGACATCGCAGTGCTTCGATACCAACACCAACACCAGTCCATCATGGTGTCCACACCGGTGTTGACACCGACACCGGTGTCGGCGTACACAACACTGATCAACCCATCCACTCCATCCATATATTCACCCCTCCATCTAGTCTACCCATCCAGATACGAGTATCATGGTTTACGCTATAACTACAGGTGGAGATGAATGTTCCAATAACAATTGTGTTACTTCATACACGTTTATCAGTGATGCCATTTCACCAAGTTATAGGGTCAGTCGAAGGTGTTCAGTCGGTACACTGGTGTGGTAAGCACTAAGCAGATTGTTGTTCAGCAAACGGAGGGGTCGTGCACTCGTGCCCGTGGTGCGGATGTATCGTCCAATAAGCTCACTGAGGTTTTGGAGTGCCTCCGCATGCGATATCTTCAAGAGAAAATTGCAGAAATGTGGGATCATCAAGAGTCATTAGACCTCCTATCCCTTCGAGTCAATATCTCTAGTGGACTCAGAGCCAAAAAGAGGGTGGTCATCCAGGTCAATCCAGATAAAATCTTGAATGAGAAATTATGAGCCCACCAGATAAAGAATTTTGAAAGACAAACGACTGTTTATTAAAGTAGTCAATTCGGCTTGAGTGCGACTGGATGCGAGAGAGATTAGACTAGTAGCCCCGTAATTGGATGAAGTTGCAATCTGTTTTGTTTCTTCTCTTCGAAATACGGGACGTGAGATTAGATTAAACAGGTAAACCACCCACGAACAAACGAAGAGGTTTTGTTTACAGTATCCTATTTATCTTTGAAGTGTCACGTTAGGCGATTTAGACGAACAGTAAAAGAAGGAAAACATGACAAACACCCATCACTCATTTTTGCGCAATCCACTTGGTTGTCTAATTATCTAAATCCTGCTTGATGAACCTGAAAATCCCCCTACTACTCTTACTTCCAGGATCTGATAGGCTATGCCCCATACATCATCTGTTGGACTGACGAGGCTACTCAGTTGGTCAAGCTAGAAATATTCTACAGACTGACAGACCTCGTAAAATGAGGGCACAGACTAATGTCGTTGTTTGTATGGGGGAGGTGCTTGGTGTTCTCCGAGCAAATCGTTAAATCGTTAAATCGTGATACAACAACAACTCGAATTTGTGATCTGTTGATTTCAATGAGCATCGAGTTGGTAAATATTGCAAAATATATGAGCAATAAAAGTGATATATTATCGGATTCGAATAGGTGATTCATTGCTTCAAGTGTGAACGAAGAGTTTTTTTTAAGCCACCCATGTTCGGGGATGTGTTATGCTCTATGGGAGACAATTGCACTAGTGACCCTGGATAACTGGGATTATCATACTCTGACTAGGATGAACTTTAACTGGGGTACCACTGGAATCTGGTCCCACATTCACCATCGGGCGTTTTCCTCCAAGGGTGGCCATCATCGTACCTCATAAGCGCGAGTGAGTCAAAAACAGAAACACCGAACAAATAGGCTATTGCAAAAACCCAATAGGCCTACTCATATTCGTTGTGTTGTGTAATTGTTTTTGGAGAGTTTCACAAGGATGGACATGACCACAGCTTACATTATAGGCCTATAGAGGATTACAAACTAAATGAGTAGGCCCAACCGCATCTCTGTAGGATGTTTCGTTGCAGAGATATTGACCTTCAAACTTTGACCATCGTACTGATTACACAATAATGTGTCACATTGCAGTTGTACAGCTTAGACAAATCCTTAAGTATGTCATTGTTTAAAGGTATACTGCAGGCTCCATAACATCGTGGGTAACCTTGTAGAGAATGAATAACTAAATATATTGGTCCAAACCCCATCTCAATCTGATATTCCTATGCCGAGTTATCAGCGTTCGAAGTTACACCACTTTTACCGAAAAATAGACAGAAAACTTGATTGCGCAATATTTTGTGACGTCATACCTGAACAACAATTAGGAATTCTTATGTATTCTATTGTTTTTATTATGCTCGAGAACTCAACATTCTAAGTTCTCCTCCTGCGTTTTTCGTTGTTGAAATTAACTGTGTAACATACTAACTCACTACAACAAGTTTTGGGAGAGATAATATGTTCCTTTGTCGAGAAAATAATGTTTACATTTCAAAAAAACAAAGGCAATTCGCGGGGTAGTCCAGGTAAAGCAGTGCATGATGGGATAGCGTACATCTCGCGCAATGTACATGGCACAAAATTGAAGTCCTCTAACTCTGTAATTGAACGTCGTATGAACGTCTGGTTCGGACTGATGTATTTATTGTTGTCGAAGCTACAAGATGAGCCCATGTTCACTCGAGCCTGCAGAATACCCTTAATCACTATTGGATCAATCAAATGAAAATTAGGTATAATACAGTCGCCTGGATGAAGTGGTGCCACATTTATAAAAAACAATATTTGCGAGCGAGGTGATCCACTGTTGGAGCTGGGCGGGGTAATCATAGATAGACCTAGAGTCAAAGTTGTTGATTTTTCCTTCCAAAGATGTAATGTAGTGTCTACACTCTGAAGAAAATGTTGTGAAAAAGAGTCAACACATCAGCGGTTTAATCGTAATTATACACTGCAATCGGTAGGAGATGTGTAATTTGTTCCACAGTCGTCATTGCTGAGCAGCCAGTTGCAGGAGTGAGCATGTGTACCAGTGATGATGGAGTAGATGAAGGTCGATTAACTATTCTTGTCGGGAATAATTATGTATTTATGTAAACCGCTAATTACTGGGCCTATAGCCTAAGGGCATCCCCTAAAATCCCCTATATCAAAATCTAGTAGTTCCGGTGTGTTCTCGCTGTCGCCACCGTCGCTATAGAGTATCCAAGCCGTGACGTCATTCTTGCTCAACAACCGGTCCAAACAAGGCATCGTCGAATTACGCCAAGTCATGACAACAATGTTGAAGTCAATAGCACGGACGGTACTACAATATCGACGCTATAGTTTTTCCAAAAAAGCCCAAATAGTTATAGAGTAAAAATCACTATAAATCCGACCATGTGCAATATCTCTCCCGTCCCCTGGGAGTAAGAGTTCACACATGCATGAAATAAACTCGCTGAAAGTCACTGAAAGGCCAACGTTAGGTCATGATCTGTGTCGATGTGTTGAAACGTACGGTGAATCTCGACACTTGCTCACGATAGAACTTTTGACTGGAATATTTGACACTACGTTTACACCGGATGTATCACCAACATATGCTTATCATCCCTTTTTCGTGATTTATAATTATCCTGGCTTTTGGGGGGCTCAAGAAGTTACAATAAAGACAAAATGCTGACTATTTCCGTAACTTTTCCAGTACGACAGCGTCACATCAGGATACTGTGCGCAACGACACGTGTGACGATTGTGCGAGAAAATTGGAGACCACAACAGTTGATCGTGACTTCACTGTTCAGTACCGGTACTCTATAGGCCACTGATTCTCTAACACATTATCTATATTGGCTTATGTTAACAGCTGATCGTAACGTCACACATTATCTTCATCGGCTTATGTTACATGTTTAGCAGATATCTCGGAAGGGTTCAAAAGTGGGCGTTGCTGCATTGTCGCTGCCCGCTCATTTACATGCAAAATTATCGAGATGTCCGATATGAACAGAACAGAAAATGGGTATATTCAAGGTCAAATTGGCGAACATTTTTGTGGATACAAACCCCATAACGGGTTCATCAAACCTAATTCAAGTAAAAAATTATTTAACAGATTTTGAGGATACATGCGATTCGTTTTACAGTCACACACCGATAGTTATCACTGACGGGATCGTGAACCAAAACGCCGGTTTTCACCCATAGATCGTATGATGTATGTTGATATGTTCTTCTCGAGTTTGTCGTCCAACTTCTCCATAGAAATACTGTAATCGGGGCTTATAGGCTTACTAGCAGACACGAGCTGTAATTCATCGTGTCAGAAGTAACATTAAGTAGGCGTAATACAGAGGCGAAAACATGAATTATCATTTCAGTATTTGAGGAGGCATGAGCTGTAATTCACCGTGTCAGGGGTGCCATTTAGTAGGCCTAAAACAGAGGCGGAACACATGAATTATCACTTCAGTATCCGAGCGTTGTATGCTAAACATTCCCAACATGCCTAATGTTGCATAGTAACAGCCGGTAGTCATATAGGTCGTCGAGAGGTATATACAGACACACATACACATATACAGAGACACACATGCACATACATCGCGTGACAACTACCTCCATGCATTATTTGCAGAATTACAGGGAATACAAATAAGCGACTCGACAATTTATGGCCTAATAAAGTAGGCCTATATGGTAAATTATGACCCCCATATCTTATCGGCTATTGGTATACCCCTCGATGATCAGGTTATAGGCACTATGAGTAAATATTGTGGTCGAACAATATCATTTTATTATAGTGTCAGTATAACGTCAATTACCCCTGATTCGATCGTGGGAAGAATCGAAGAGGCGTCTCATGCTTGAACGACATGTACAGCCAGTTGAATCAAAATTTGACATCTGACGCTAACCGGAACTATAAAAAGGCTAGTAGGTCTATGTCAGATCGATCTACCTGTCTACAATTCTACTTCAAATGTCACTTCCCCGTCCATCCCGCTCTCAACATTACATCGTTTGGAAGTACCACGTTTCCGCAATCCGCACGTTGGCATGCGGGGACCGCGCTCTTTCCCGTCGTGGTCCAGCCCTTTGGAACAGCCTGCTGCCCGTTGACATCCGATCACTACAATCAATCTTTTCCTTTTATTTGTTGTCTAATTGTAGAACCTCATCACTTTCTGTTCACACATAAATGATTGGAAACGTTTCTTCTCAAAATAATTGTAGCACATTATGCGCTAGTTTCGTTATTTTAGAGAAACTTGCCCACAGTGTTAACAAAGTCAACATGACATGATTACACCCTAATTCAATTGCAAATCATCCATTGATGTTTTCCTCTCAACATTGGGCTCTTCCTTTGATGTTAAAGAGAATGTCATCCTCCCAGCCAGAACATCTACAAATGCCTTCGAGGTCAAATATAAATTATGTCTAGTCAAGGCATGCAGTGATTTTTCTGATGCGTTGTCAGTGAGATATTGTTCCTTCCACAGCGTTTCGGAGAGTTGCGTTCGTCCATTCCAGTTTCGAAGTTACAACGCCAAGCGATTAAACAAGATCATAATCATAATAATTAAATATGATAACACATTAGATTCATATATCGCATAATAATTACAAAAAATAATAATAATTACAAAGTAACTCAGAAGAAATTAATTAGTCCCGAGAACCGTCCTAAATGTAATATGAGAAGAGAAGATACGTCCCCAATACAAAAGATGGAGGTGTTGGAGGGGGGGGGGGGGGGGGGGGTTTGTGAAAAACGGAACGGGAGTCGGAGCAGAGAAAGTACGGCAACTATAAGACTTAGCCTTAGACTTTGTACGACAGACTGACAGAAAATCCTGTGAAGAAGAACGGAGGTTACAGCCAGGAATGTGTCGGTGGACTGTATCGGTGATATATGAGGGAGTCATGCTGTTTTGTGCTTTGGAGCACATTATGAGAATTTGAAAAATAATCCGTTCCTCTCACTTATCATGTCATCCGGGGAGAGTTCAAAGTAAGCTTTTGTTGCACTGGACCATTCATGGGTCATTCAAGGCGAAACTTGTTAGCACTTAGCCTATACTAACAGAATGGATTACATGAACTAGGTATATAATAAGAACTGCATAAATGTTGAGTAAAATTCATATATTTATATATGTAGGCAACATTGTAAGTGAGGGTTCCAAAGTTGAAGTACAATGTACATAGGCCTATACTTCATGTAAGAATTTTAACTAAGATTTATGGAATTCTTGTATAATTTAGTTTATGTTATTCATTTTGTCAGTGTACGTGCTAACAACATTATAGGTAATGACGTCATCTATGGTAATCTCCTGTTACGCCATAATCATAAGAATAATCGGTCTATAGAGTTATACACTGCTCCATGATTTACACGCAACTTCACTCTCAAGTATATCAGAAACTGACTGACTAAGGACCTCACATTGGGGTCACTAGATAGAAACGTTGGGGGGGGGGGAGCAAGTTTCCGTCTCCATTGTAATTCTATCAATTGTTTGATCCTATGTAGACATACCTGGAGTTTAATTTCTGCACTGGAAAATGAGTCGAGGGCTGAAGTGTGGATATCATTACACCACCACGTGTTCCATGTGCACAAGCACCCGTCAGAATATGGGTAGGAGGGGTGGGGCACATACTACGCTTCCTCAGTCAGTTAGTGCTGAGTGTCATTATGTGCATATGTAAGGAATGAACTACACGCTTAGTTGGGAGAAATTGTTACAGTGGTGGGTGTTTGGGGTTCTTTTTCATATGTACTCACTCTCCGAACGAGAGACTGAATTGAGTGGGGGGATTATAATGTTAGGTTTCATGAAAGCACAATGTCACGTTTCAATAAATTGTAACAGATTGATCATTGATATGAGCATAGATGACACAAGTGTGAACCTAGGAATTGTTCGGATCCTTGTACTGATATTTTGATCACGACATTCTATCCATGTTTCAGTATTGGTTTGGGCACACCTGAATTAATTGCCTGGGTCCAATGGCGTTGCGGGAGCCAAATGATGGGAGTGCTGAACATAACTTAGCAGATTGTGACTTCCTCTGACCAGTATATTAGGGAAATTCAACCCCAAATTGTATATCAGTCATTAAGACAGTGAAACTGAAGTTAGATGTATCATTACACAATGGGTTTTGTTTATGTCACAAGCGGAAGGAAAATGCATGATCAGTATAATTTCAATGCAAAGTTGACTTTTTCAATATTCGAAAAAACGAGAAATGTGAACCGGAGATGAAAGACAATCATCATAATTGTTAGGAAGATATAGATGCATGTAATCATTGACTTCAGAGGAAAAAAATAACTGACACTTTTCATCACTTATGAAAGAATAAAAAATCAGTTATTATTGTGTAATCTCAAATGGGACAATCATTTGGTTCCCTTCGTGACGTCATCAGACCTAACCTAATAATGAAGAATTCGAACGAGAATTCCATGAGTTAGGAATGCAGGGGTAAGGAAATATGCTCTTTTCATCTATGCAAGTATGAATTAGCCCTTCACCTAGCCTTTGAAAAAACGTTGCTCTTGGTATAATTACTGCTGATTGTGGTTATCTCTCTGTGAGGAAGGTTGCTGCCCTGGTTTGGTGGTTGTTTTCATTTGGAGCCAACTGATTCCTAAAAAAGGCAGTCTATTCCGTGGGGTCAACAGGGTTTTGAACTGTAAATTCTAGTTGATCCAAGGTCTTTACTTGTCTGTTATCTGTTTGAGGATCGGGGTAGCATTATCGAATGGGAAATTCGTCCCGTAAATTCTCCCCACCCACCCTCTTCACAAATCTTCTCTCCGGTGGGTTTCAGGTAAAATTATAGCCTATGATACCTTTACAATCGAGTTCCAGCGCCATTTTGTTGACTCCATAATAAAAAGGAAGGGCTTAGCGAACAGAGCTATATCATTCTCAATAGCCAATAAATAGATACCTATAAAGTTTCTATTACCTATACAAATTATTCAGTGCCTATATTTTTTGAGACTGCAAACTTTGCCCGTTTGCATTGTCTACACAAAGTGTCAACAACAAATAGTCATAAAACAATCCACCTGTTGATATAATATGTCGGTTAATAGCGTACTGCTCTGTTTTACTGTGTATTCCTTTCCGTATAACACGCCCACGCGACAAATAGTCCGTGTTGTATTTTCCATAAAACTCGTCTGATACTCGCACGCACAATTCCCTGTACAATGACCTCTCACTACCGTCAGACGGAGCTGACTTTGTGGATCGTTCGTGGTATGGGCCGAATGCAGCTGAAACAATGCCAACGACCAGTCCAGTCGGCTGGGAGGGGTAGATACGCCCTCTATTTAGATACTGTTTGTTCCCACTAAAAAAATGGAATTGGCGAAAGATATTTATCGTCATAGTATGCACATTTGAGCGCAACGTATATAACAACTAATTCGACTACGCGGACTGTTATTAGGGAATATATGTGGGGTTATGAAGTCATTTATTTCATGAGACGGATGATGGCGTCATCACAACGGCTAATGTGATGACGCCTTCTGCGGCCTTCAGTGGTTGGGGTTTGTTATAACATGGTAGGCCTACTGATAGTAGGCTAGTAGTGGTACTAGTAGCAAACACCGAGCTGTGGTTTAGTTGTTGCTATCAAGTCTTGCAATCATGAGGTAGTGGGATCGATTCCTGCTCGGTATAGTAAAGTTGTCGTCCAGTTGAGTATGACATTCTAACTCTGTCTGTTTTAAGCACACCTAAAACAATTACCTGGGTCTGATGACGTCGCGGGAGCGTCTTGAAGAAGAAAAAAAGTTGCTATTGGTTTGATATAATTATTGCTGATTGTGGTCATCTCTCTGTCAGTCAGGATGCTGCCCTGGTTTGGGTGGTCGTTTTTATTTGAAGCCAACTGATTCCTAACATAATTTATGTGTGGTCAACAGGGCTTTAAACTGTAAATACTAGTTGATACGGACTGGATACAAGGTCTTTACTAATTGTCTGTTCTCTGTTTAAAGATTGGGGTAGCGTTACCTGATAGAGAAATCAGTCCCGTAAATTGACACTTCCCTCCCCTTCACCCAGTCCCCTCTCCTTCTCAGTTAAATTGATAGCCTATGACCCCTCTAATCGAGTCCCAGCGCCAATTTTTGTACTCCATAATAGAGTGGAAGGGCTTAGCAAACAAAACCCACGGCGGCTAGAACTAGAACTATATCTAAAAGTGCTGAACATGACTTTGCAGATTATGATTCCCTTTGACCAGTATACCAAGAAAATCCGACCCCCCAAAATGTCTTTCAGTCAATAAGACAGTGAAAATGAGGATGGATCTAGTATTGTGCAATGTTTTTCAATGTCACAAGGGGAAGGAAAATGCATGCTCAGTGTTAAGGCGATGCAAATTTGACTCTTTCAAAACTCTGTCACATGAAAAATGTGAGCCTGATATGGGAAACAGTTCACATTAGTCTTAGGAAGATACAGATGCAAGTAATCATTGACTTCAAAGGGGAAAATTCACTCACACTTTTCACTAATGGAGGGATAAGAAATAAGTTATTATTGTGTAATCTCAATAGGGACATTCATCTGGTTCTCTTTGTGACGTCATCAGATCTAGCCTATTAATACAGATAACACAAAGATACCACAAGTTGGGAACTTTTGGTATTGGGGGTATTGGCCTATGCTCTTTTCATCTATGCAAGTTTCGGAGCAATGAATTAACCCTTCACCTGGCCTTAAAGAACATCGTCTGCAGTGTCTATGCTGTCAGAAGACTACTATATATCTCCCGAGGACCCTAGTGAAATTGAAGCATTGACAGTTTGGAGAATGAGAAAGCTGTGAGGTGGGCAGTCGGCACCCTGACGTACCAATAATATATGTGTTATTGCACTATCCATTCCAACTATCTCTTCTCCATTGAATGCCCGGTTGAGGATTCATCTTACCATCATGCCTAGCACTGTCAGGATAAAGGTTGCAATAGGTGGTACTGATGGTAGGACACTGTGTTGGTATTCCTGTACCAGTCCCCCTGTCATCGATGCTGATGATGCATTCACTGATATTAAACCTGTTCTCTTGACTGTAGGTGGGAGCAAAAAGGGATACAGATCAGTGATGGAGGACTCGGGACTGGTCTCGGTCTCGAGACCGATTTTTGAGGACTCGGACTCGGATGCTAGGGACTCGGTCTCAGACTTGGTCTCGGCTCAAAGGTTTCGGGGACTCGGTCCGAGTCCTTGTCCGAGTCCTCCACTAATTTTTTGCAAGCAAATTTCTCGGTTATTTCACCCATAACGATGAAAAAGCATTGTATCGAACATGCTGGTACTGAGATAACAGCAATGATGCATCCAACTTCTTGATAGAGCTGATTCGTGTTTTTGAGTAGCTTAGGCCATGTAGGACCACACACACATGTCGGCCTAATAATGTACATTTTGGCTGAGATGCCGAGTTTGTACAGGGACTCGACTCGGGACTCGGACCCAAGGACACGGTCTTGACTCGGACTCAGAACTGAGGACTCGGTCTCGGACTCGGATGCTAGGGACTCGGTCCCGGACTCGGATTGGAGGGACTCGACTCCATCACTGATACAGATACAGGTTATAGGGTCTCTACAGGCTTTGGAAGATTTGCATTACCTCACGCTGATAGGCCATTCCAGAGGTTGTGCTATTTTCACAGAGTCGCACATTGGTCAAAATTTGGTCCATGGTCTGGATTTGGGAATCGGATTGGCTCAGTTGGTAGAGCATTGGACTTGTGATCAGAAGGTTGCCGTTTCGAATCCAGGCTGGCTGGCTTTTCCGGTTCCCCATTCAACCCAGCCGTTATTGGGAACCTTGTGAGGTGACTTGCGAGGTGAGGTAATTAGTAGCATGCGCTCTATGTGGCAGTCCTATTCGAATGTCCCTCGGGGAACACGATGAAGTGATACACAGTGTCTGTGCATCGGGGAAGAACAAAAAGAAATGCGCACATATAATGTGTGATATGGACAAGTCACTAATGATCAGGGGTAATATATGTAAAGCGCTTTGAGACTGCTGTAAAGCAGTGATAAAGCGCTATATAAGAACCAGATATTATTTTATTTTCTATTAAGCGAGGCCTTCTCACCTCAGTAAATCGCAGTGGTAAAGGATTACCTGTGTTGGCTGGACCGTGACTCATATACCCCACCACTCTGCATTGTGTATGGTTGTGCGGGTAGTCAGGATATTCATGGAAAATAGCTGATCTTTTCCCAATTTGCAGCAAAAAGACACAATATTCGAAGCACTGAAGACCTGACTCTTGTTCTCCCCTCTTCAAACTGCATGATGGCAAATATCACTAAAATGATCTGGCATCAATGAAATTGACAATGGTTGAGAAGATACCGTGCTTAAGAATCTTGGTTCATAGGTTTAGTGATATTTATTTCGAAAAGACAACTCCTGAATTCACCCATGGATATTTGTAAATGATATATAACTTACATTGAAATCAAACAATATCTTGCCTGAAGTTGCTACTTATTACTATAGGTTGCTTTACCAAACAGTCTATAACAAACAAGGAATGTCACATTCAGAAAGAAAAACCAGAAAGCCAAAAGGCTTAGTGATTCCTTGACCTCTGATGATCTCACAATGGAGATCATGTACTTTCCATGGGGAACCCATATACTGCAACACAATGGGGTTCTCGTAATTGCCTGATC
>JAUOBX010194442.1:0-11959 GCA_032360705.1 Eupentacta quinquesemita
AGAGGTCAAAGTCCGAAACCCTTGTAAACATGATAACTAGTGAACGAAAAGGTGCAGAGACTTCATACTTGGTATGTATGTTGGCCGTATGGAGTACAATAACCCTATATTGTTTTTGGGCCGGGTCCAAGGTCGTTTGTGGTCAATAGAGGTCAAAGTCGAAAAACGTTGTAAACATGATAACTTGAGAACGAAAATGTGCAGAGACTTCATACTTGGTATGTGGGTTGACCATATGGGGTACAAAACCCCTATTGTTTCTGGGCCCGGTCCAAGGTATTCGGGGTCAACAGAGGTCAAAGTCCAAACACGTTTTAAACACGATAACTAGTGAGCGAAAATATGCAGAGACTTCATACTTGGTATGTAGGTTGGCCATATGGGGTACAAGAACCCTATTGTTTTGGGGGCCGGTCCAAGGTATGCATAATTTTAGGGAGAGTCGGATCAAAGGAAGTGGGACGAGACTGGTTGGGCCCTCTCAGGCTCTCACCCATTCTTGCGATAGGTTGACTAACCTTTGATTGATAAAAGATGTTTTCTAAGATTATGTGCATAGAAAAAAATCCTCTAATGGGCACTTTTGTGTATGGGTGAGCTTTTTGCAGTGGCAACTATGTGGCCCAGGAGCAGACATGTGTCAAGTTCTAGCACTCATCATTTTATGCCGGTGCAGGAATAGGTGGTTCAAAGGCACATGGTGTTAACAATAAAATAGACAATGAACAAAGATTGTGTTTGTGTGCATGTGTGTTTGAATAGGGCCTAATAAAAGGCACAGCAACTCAGCTCTGAGGGTGTCTAGAGTCAACGACTGGGTCAAAATCAAGAAGCCCCATGAACTTCTCAGGGTTTAGGATAGTATGATAGAAGCAAAGTGTCACCTGCCTGCCATCTGAGGGATAATCAAAATGATGATTCTTCCCTCTCTGCAGACCTTGCATGCATACCATCCTGCAAATTATAACTGTTAAAAGGTGGTTTATGATGTACAAGCAGCTTTTTTGTGCTTTTAAAAAAGGCAAGGAATCACTACGCAGTGTTGCGTTCTTGTTCTAACTACAAACCATAATGTCATTCCATTACAGACAATGCCGTAAGCCTTGCAGACTTCATGCAATGGTTTTCGGGAGGACGTATGATTCCTCCGGGTGGCTTCCAGGTGACCCCGATGATCGAGTTCTGCAGCACAGAGAGACTACCATCCACTTCTACATGTTCCCTGGTCCTAACTATGCCACGTGGGGTAAACCAGGAGCGTTTGACTGAAAAGATGATGATGGCACTTAGTGCAGTTGACTTCGGCTTTGTATAGATGTACAATATCATGCTAGATCAACAATCGCAACTCCATATCAATTACAACACCTTGAAATTGGGATTAATTATTTCAAAGCCGAGAAACAAATATGGGGCAAGTTTTTCAATGCTATATAATTCAATACTAATATTTGGTCAATTGAGCTTGGTGTTAGGTCCAACTGAACCAAATGCAGTGATGATGTTGTCAGTTTCCATTAGCCAACAGCAGAAATTATGGGCATAGAAAACTGAGGGTAACTCTATTGTCACCATCATTGAATACTTACTAGTCTTTCATTCTATTAATGAATCTTGCCGTTGCCACTGTTGCCTCACCTAAGCTTTCATGCTATCCTCTCTTGTCGTTTGACCCTATTGTGTACTGTTTTTGTGTATAGGTAATTCCATAAATAAGAGTGCCAGTGCCAAATGCCCAACTGTTGAAGTTTCATGAGTGATTACCAATTCCATGTGTGTCACTTATTTCTTGCTATTCTATTTTGTTAGTGGTATTGAAATGTACCCCAAAGAATATGAACTAAAGCAATCACAACATTGTATTAGATTTATTTTGATGATGAAGGTGCGAAAATTGTCAATTTTTAGAACCAATGTTATGACATTTTCTACAAGGACCTTATCATGTGATATATTTTTATTTTCCAGGGGGGCTACTTGTTATTTTGAAATCAAGTGACTAAGACAATATAAGAAAGTTCAGGGAGAAACTAATATTTCATATTTAAATTTTGTTCCTCATTCCAATTTCAGCATATTAAAAAGAATGGCATTATTTCTAATTAGTCAGCTACTAATTCCAGATTTTGAAACAAACACATTACAGTTTATGGATTTTCTTACTCAAACCAGCTAATTTGAGATACTGTAATGTGCTGGGGTCTACCTACAAAAAACCGTCCAGCCAATCCACAGTTGGTTTCTATGCCGCTATAAGAGTTCATTCTTTGATGGTCGTTGACTAAATTTGTACCTAATGCTCGTAGACTGGTGAGCGACCTTTGAGGTCAAATTCAAAAGTCGTTTAGGGAACAACATTCTTTTTGATATATCAATGGTAAATAGAGTCAAAAGTGAAAATGTTTGGCAAATTAAAGCTAATCCGCTAAAAAGAGGGCCATTCCATGTTAAATATTACTTGGGTGGGATGATCATATTCCCAATTTCCCATTAATGTTTGATAAAGCTGCATTGATCTATTTTGTGGCAAAACATACTTGTGTAATTTGAGCTGCAGCACAGTTGGTGCTTTTCTGTGTCACCAGGCTTAAGCCCTGTTTCCATATGTACGTATTGCACATGCTTTGCCGCATGCGTAATGCACACTGAGCCTACGTATTGCCTCGTTAAAATATGCCACACAAAATTACCTTCAGTGATCTCGGCTCTATTGAATGAATTCATCAGGACTGAAAGTAGACCTGTCATACTCATGAAAATCCAGCAAAGTTTTTGCTAATTATGGTAACTGAAGTGCACATTTGCCAGATAAATTGACCTACAGTGACCTTGGGTCTATTGGAGAAATTGATGAGGCCCTATTCACCAATTTTTTTTTTATTCGCACCTAGCACACATGGTTTCATAACAAGTCTTGCCAATGTTACCTGTTCATTTTCAACTGTTCATTTTCAACTAAGTATATGTATTGACTCCGCCACAGCCAGAATCTTTATTGTTTATATGTTAAGTTATTAGCTTTTCAACATTCAACCATTTGTATTCCTTTTAAAACCATTGTATGTGCTTACAAAATATATCATACTAAAAAGTCAATGTCGATGTGCAATTGTTCTTTTGACTGTGTGTTGATCCATTATCCAGTCAGTGCAAGTGCCAACGGAGGATATCCAGATCCAGCCAGTACAATTGCAAAGCCATGGCATGTCTCATCGTGTTTAGCATCAGTGATGCAGGACTCAAGACAAGTCTCCAGACTCGACTTCTGCACCCACCCACAACTCGAGTAAACCTCTAATGGTGCAACCATGCTTGTGAACAGTATATCTTCTTGTCACCGTATTAATTCTACCCAATCTCATTAGGTTTTCTTTCCTACTTCTGCTATGCAGGTAGGACATCCAGGTCGTAAACTTTCCATCTGGGAGACTGAGGTTCAATCCTGCTCGGGTCATGCCAAAGATAAATAGGACTTGTAGTTGGCATGCATATCCTTCACAATGAGTAATTGTTCCGTGTTACCTGGTGAGGGTTTTGATGCTGACAGTTGGTGCAGTATACCGGTCTGCACCTTCGTCAGAGATAAGGGTATGGTGCCCTGTCCGACAAGTGTTCAATAAAAAAATTCAAGGTAATTGCAGTGATAATTAACTTTCATTAACATTCAATCAGTAACAATGCACTAATAATGAATCACATTTACTCTGCAATTTTACACAAGGGGAAAATGTAACAATTCTTCAAAACGAAACCACTGTACCAATTCTGCGATGAAGTCATTTGCAGAAACTGCTTGGCGCATAATTTGGAAAAAAACATACGAATATCATTGTAGTCACTAATTCTAGCCTTACTAGAGAGCCACAGTGTCAAGGAATATTCACGAGTGACGAATGACAACTCCGGTTACCACAGAAAGGCTCAGAACATATATATAATTAATACAATTTAGTTAAGCCAGGTTTACCCGTGTGGTCCATAGTTATACACTGCAGATCTGGATTCATTGACCAACAGTGGGGGAGGGTGGGGCACAGTGAGACACACGTTATTTTTCATCATAACTCGCTTTCTGAACCATCAAATCAATCTATATTTTACAGGAAGAATGGCCACCTAAAAACCTTCTTACACCCCAGTTTACAGGTGGTGACCTTTCGTGCAAAGGTCATTCAAAGCGTCATATAGTTTTCGTGAATCGTCTCAATGTACCCCACTTGTTCGGGGCACAGTGAGACAGCACATTCAGTCATAAGAAGGTAACATACCAGCTAACAGCTAACTTGTTGTTGTGATGCCTTTACTATGTATGTACTACATGGGCAATATTAAGTCAGTTGATATTTAAATGGAGGAGTTGTGATGTCATTTATCAGTGTCTCATTGTGACCCACTCCCCATGACTACCAGAACTTTTTTACTATAATGATAACTATAAATCATTGACCTCGACCTCACATGTGAAAATTTTGAAATTACTGAATCTTTGTTATTGACAAAGAGCTGAAGGTAATTTAAGTCGCAAAGTACGCAAGTCTCCCTGTAGTGTAGAGGTATCAATGATAACAAGTTGGATCATATCATATAAATTCAATGTCAAGTTCGGACAGGAAGTTATTGCCTTTGTCTCACTGTGCCCTACCTTCTCCTACCCGGTTCTCTCCCAATACAAACAATCCACTACCATACTGATGGTCATTGGTCCTCACTGACGTCATTGAAATAAGTTAGACAAAAATTTGACCCACGGTTGTCAAGACATTGACATTTCCTGATTTTGCTCCTGAGCCCTACCCACACACAAAACGATAGGGACCATCTACTCATCATGGGTGATCTACCACCCAAGTATGGGGGCAATATCTTTGCTCTTTACTCCGCGTGTTTACAAAAAGTGGTCAAACTACTTTAGCCCTTCCCTTAAGAATATTGATGAGGACCAACAATCCAGTACCACCAATGGTTAGTCGTCCTCACTGATCAGTGTTGGCGCTAGGAATTTTATTTTTTTAGGGGGTGGGGATTTCTTCTCATGTGATCCAAATTTTTGCTCAATTCGAACATTTGCATGTTAAAGCAATAGGGAAATTCCCCCCTTTAAATTATTTTGAGGGGGAAGTATGGAAGCAATACAATCTTTCTCGTCACTTGACATGTTTTCAAAAAAAGAACGCAACACTGCATAGTGATTCCTTGCCTTATTTCTGAAAGAAACAAAGAGGATGCCTGTACACGATTAACCACCTTTCACCAATCATTTGCAGGATGGTATGCACCTGTCAGTTAAAAGTGGGAAGAATCATTCCTTTCATTATCCCTCAGATGGCAGGCAGGTGACCCTGGTTCTATTCTAACCCAAAAAAGGTATCATGTTCACAAAGCCTCTGATCTCTGTTGACCCCAGATGACCTTGGACCTGACCATACAACTCTGATCTCTTGACCCCAAATGACATTGGACCTGGCCCAAAAACAATATGGTTCTTGTACTCCATATGGCCAACCCACAGGTCCAAAAACAATAGGTTCTTGTACTCCATATGGCCAACCCACATACCAATTATGAAGGATCTGCACCTTCATGTTCACTTGTTATGGTGTTTACAAGACTTTTATAAATTACCTCTGTTGACCCCAAATGTACTTGGGCAGGGCCCCCAACAATAGGGTCCTCGTACTTAAGGCCAATCCACATACCAAGTATGAAGCATCTGCACCTTTGTGTTTGCTATTTACCGTGTTTATAAGGTTTGTTGACCCGAAATGACCTTGGACCGGGCCAAAAAACAATAGGGTTCTTGACTTCTTGTACTCCATATGGCCAACCCACATACCAAGTATGAAGTCTCTGCACCTTTTGGATCACTTGTTAACATGCAAGGAATCGAAAGTTCCAGCCAGACCATTTAGTAACTTACTGCCCGTAAGAGCCCCTTCGTTATTCGTATCTCTCGAAAAACTCACAACATTGCACAAACAAATTAACTCCATTTTCAGCATCATCACCCAACACATTCAGGTTTTCAACAAACTGGCGTGCTTCATCATCTAATTCGATTTCAGTTTCAGGTACAACAACATTATTTGTAGTCTGCAGGTCTGGCACTGGACCACCATCGTCAATCCCATAGGTAGACAGGTCACGGGGAAACTGGTTTTCAACAAGAAAACACTGGGCGAACATCTGCAGAGGCGTCATCCCTTCAGTACGTAGAATATGATGATTCCACTGATCCCAGAATAATTGAAGAGATCTGTTGATTCGTGGACGAAACACTACATGCAAAGCGAAGATATGAGTCTCATTGTTCCTGTTGAAAATACCAGCATCTTCCATTTGAACAAAGAGGACTCTGAACGACTGTAGACAGGTTATATACACATCTCTCCATAGACGTTCTATTCTTTGATTATGCACTGATCGTCCAGTAATCACACTACCCCTATTAGGGCCTCGCCTTTCAAGCATATACTGAGCAACTCGAAGATTTTCTGTTCCATAATCACACCGTATCCTAGAGGGAGGACCAAATCTTGCCACTGCAGCATCGAATAGGGATAAAACAGTTGATGCGCGATTGTCTACATTACATTGGAGAAAAACCACTGTCCTGGAGTACCCGTCAATGCACCCATGTATGACGAAGCGCCAGGGATTAATCAGTTTGTGATTGCTGTCCAAGTGCCTGCAAAAAGATAAAAACGCCCATTGTTAGGAATTGAATAAAGACCAGGTATGGAATGACATCACTTCTTGTTCTACATGTGTCATCCAGTTTACAGGGTGACCCAGATCGCCTCTGTAGTCTGGATCAAGGCCAATTGTGGGCCATGGGCCCGTTATTCGAAATTGTAAACTGTACAGTACCATTTGATTGTTTGACATTTTTTTTATCCACAGCCGGTCCCAAATACCATTATGACATCAATGTTACCTCAATCAGCCACTTCCCATCAAATTGCACTAAGTGAACTGAAAACTTACTGGGTGAACTAATGTGTCATTGGCATTTGTGTTAGACTTTGACCTCTGTTGATCAATCTGGCATTTGACCACAACCAAAACCAGGATCATGTATACATTCCATAATGCTATTGTCTATACTAACTATTCTCTCTGCACTTTGGGATCACCACATTCACCAGCTATCACATTTCTTTAAGACTGACCTCTGCAGATCCTTGATGACTTTAAACCAAACTCGAAAGGTATCGTTTACTGAATAAAAGGTTAAAGTTGCGGCACATCTTTTAAAACTAGTTAGCATGTTTACAAGGTATTTGGACTTTGACCTGGGTTGACCATAAATGTGCTTGGACCACACAACAAAATGATAGGGATTATTGTACCGGTACTCGATAAGACCAATGTACATAGCAAGTACCAATGTCCGTTTGTTAACGAGCATGATCACCTGTACGCAGCCTTTGTGTTTATTTTTGATTAATATTGCGCTATATACCATAGAAATTTGATTGTGGTATTTACTCAATTTTGCACCAATGTACAGCCCATTTATATGCCAGAAAACAGAATAAATAATTCAAAAGTGGTATATACATCAACAACGAGCAGAAAATTCTGCTGCCAGCCTTGTGTTAGGGCGCATTCAGCCACATTTTGTGGCATGTTCGTGTTCTCTTTAATGTTAAAAAAAGCCACCATAGCCAACGTGACCTTACACAGCCAACCAAACGATGCTATGCCATACGTTTGTTCATATTTTCGAAACAGCATACGCAGTTTATTATGTGGACTGCTTAGGAAGTTAAGAGGGCAGGAGCTGCCAAAATAACGCCACTTTACATCTGTGTAAAATACGAAGAAAAATAAAACTCACGAGAAAATATGCACCTCTGACGAAGGGTTACAAAGGTTCACGTTATGGGTATTTGCTATACTTTAGATTGCGACTCTCTACAGCCTTTAAATAACAACTGAAGAGATTGTAAGAAGAGCAAATGGGTCCGCCTATCACTGCACCAGAGCCAGCTGAGAGAGCCACTGCTCAAAAGATTGTAAGAGAACTTAGAATGTATAGCAGATTTCGACCCCTTACCACAAACAATTTGGTGCTGGAACGTTGTATGTCCGTCGAACAATCGTGTGCCTCCTCCTGAGAGCCACACCAACCGGGTCAACTCTATGAAGACTTTCCCTTATGCGGAAGACTTGGATCCTCCAGCCTCTGGCACACAGAGCTCCCCGCATTAAAGTTTGCCCACACCGCTGATTGACATTCAGGACGTCCGACACCTCACGATCAAGTTCCTCGTCGGATAGCATATGGTGATTGGCGCCCACTGGCATACCTAAATCATGCCGTAAGTTACGAATCGTTCGTGATGAAACCTGCAGGGTGTTGGCGATTTGCTGCCAATTGAATCCTAGGTAGCGGAAATATTCCAACTGTTCCCTAGTTATTACAACCCTGGGTCTGCCGGGCCCGGTTGATGATTGACGTGGGGTGGTGAAAGATGACTGGCCATCAGCCACATCGTGTTGTAAGTGCAATCGCTCAAGATGCCGAAGTAGTTGTTTAAAGATTTCTATCATCTCATATAAGTATCTGGAGAGCATTACAAATGTCTGGTTCGCTGAGTAGTCTGCCCATTCATCAGATCCTAATACTAGGGTCTGCAGGGAATCAAGATATGAAGTTGTTTGTCTTAAGTAGAACTCGACATCATTCACATTTTGTCCATCAACGTTGACTGCCTGACCGTAAAAGCGAAGAAGTGTATTCAGAAACACATTAACATCAGGTTGGTTCCTTCGAATAGGAGGCATCGAATACACCGGTGATAAGCATATCAGCAGCAACAGTGAAAACAGCCTCACTTTCTGCATGTTTCTTCCGACCTGTTAGGGAAAGGAAATGAGAATAGAGTGATCTACCCAACAAGAATGGTATAAGATGTAACAAATTGTTATGGACAAGTGGATAAAGCCCAGTTCTAGGTCATTTGGGGTCAAAGTCCAAAAACCTTCGGAACACGATAACAAACAAAAAGGTACAAGGACATCATACTTGGTATGTAGGTTGGCCATATGAAGTACAAGAAACCTAAGTTATTTTACATGGTACTGTAGCCTGAAGTCTTGTATTAATGTACCTGTGTAAAACACAACATTGTAGAATTCTATTGCTATTTGTCACTGGGAAATGGAGCAAAAGTCCCAAAACTGTGTCTGAATGTAACGCCCGTCACAATGGAATTGACCGTAGGGTTTCATGAAGTTGTTCCTTGTTGGGGGTCAAAGTAAAGTCAAGCGACCTGAAATTTTATCTCTGGAACCACCTGGTCTGCAAGTAGTAGGCTAATGGGCAAACAGTGGCACGGTCAAAACCTGATTTCACCACAAAGCAGTTCGAACCGGGCAAAGCTGATAAAACGTTATCAGCATAACGAAATGCATGCAGACCTACCCTAATATTTTTAATCTTTCTTGATTTGAGCTACTGAATTAATGGCAAGTAGCTGCAGCAATCATCAAAAACTACAAAATTAACCCTTTTGTTGCTGACAGGTTTCTTTTTAGATAACTATCGTCTCTGACAATATGCTCATCAGTTTCAACAGAAAGTACCGGTGTCATACATTCAACGCGATTCATACATATTGTCCGTGCTTCCTTCGACCCAACA
This sequence comes from Eupentacta quinquesemita, assembly GCA_032360705.1. Taxonomy (NCBI): domain Eukaryota; kingdom Metazoa; phylum Echinodermata; class Holothuroidea; order Dendrochirotida; family Sclerodactylidae; genus Eupentacta; species Eupentacta quinquesemita. The sequence goes on from JAUOBX010194442.1 coordinate 9,650, forward strand.
ATGACTTCAAAATTATGGAAAGCTCAGCCCAAATACGTTAATTGCGCTTGGATTACATATTCCTCCAGTAGATTAGCCATTCTATATGACGTCAAATCCTGGTTTCGAATCTATGGATACAGGCTTTATGTAAAATAATAATATCTCAATAAGAGAGTGCCCTTAAACCTTTTGAAGTTTGTAAACCATTTGTAGCTTCTTGTTTCAAACATTTTCTAGCTAACTTGCAACACTCATTATGAGATATAACTAGAGCACCAGTGGTGCCATGGCTCAAACCATGTCCACCAATGGAATGGAAGGGAAGCTGAAAAGCTGACCTTGATGTCCTTGGGCCTGGAACCCATCAAAATATGTGGCATTGACTCCTGCTAACACCTACGGTACGCATGTACGCACCACAGATTTTACACAATGCTGTTTTTCCAAACTCACTGAAGCAAAATTACAAATCCTTTTGACATCCAAGTCAGAGAAAATCGGTTCAGGTTATCAGGAGAACCGATCGTTTAAGTGAAGCCTGCAACAGTAACGCTGTGGCCGGTTGGCTTATTTGTACTGCCTGCCTACTATTAGAAGTTTTCACTCTGAGCATGTGCACTCGTAACTGTGAACTGGCTTATTTGGAGAAGCATTTTCCAATGTTTTAGCTGTTAGAGGTTGCATTGCACACCATCAACGATGTGTTGTGTGTACAGTTCCGGTAGTTGGTTTTACAGTGAAACGAGGGGACAAAATATGCTTGTGGCTCTGGTGATGCTACTCGGCTGGCAGGCTGCTCATATGTCTGGCTCAGTTCATTTGGGGGAGCAGAGCATGTACTACTGTCAGACCGTGATGTCATGCAGTTCAGAGTGAGGAGTGACTAAAATCCAACAAAGTTGAACAAATGCATGACCTATAGTGATATTGGTTCCATTGAATAATAAATTCCTCAGGACTGATAGTAGCCTATCCTACTCACCAAGTTTTGTGGAAATCCAACAAAGTTGAGAAAACGCCTCATTCACGCTAATTGGCTAACTAATAGGCAAATGTGCCACACAAATTGGCCAAAGGTGCCCTCGGGTCCACTGAGGAAATTGATCAGGACTAATAGTGGACCCTATTCACCAAGTTTCGTGAAAATCTAACGAAGTTAAAAAAATGCCTCATTAATGTCAATCAGGCTAACTATATGCAAATTTGCCACACAAAATTACCTTTAGTGTCCTCGGCTCCACTGAGTAAATTCATTAGGACTGATAGTAGATCCAATTCACCAAGTTTCCTGAAAATCTAACAGCGTGTGAAAATTTACATCATTTAGGCAAATCAATCTACTGTATGCAAATATATGCAAAGATATCCTAAATGACCTCCGGCGACCCCGATTTTACCTTGAATTTCATAAAGGACTGAAAATGAAACACATTCACCAAGTTTTGTTCAAATCTGACAAACTTGAGAAAATCGAATAAATTATGCTACTACCTAATTAGCATAATTTGTGCTGAAAATCTAATCAGTTCATCTACCCATCATCCTGCTCCTATATGCCAAACCACATCACCATAGCATACTGTACACGGTTCTTGTGCAATCCTGCTAAGGAGCTAAAGCAATAAATTACATAAACCTGGCTAAATCACCAACATAGTTAGCCTTAGTTAGCCATCTAGCATAGTAATTATATTCCCACTTCAGGTAGCAGCCTCCCTTTATTTTCCCTATTGACTTACACACTAAATCGACTCCGTTCGGTGGTCCCTGGATCCCCGTGTGCCCATGCGAGAGGCGAAAGCCAATAAGGATTTTGAAGCTGAAAGGTGTGGCAGCAGCGGCACCTCCAAATTGCCGTAGGTTGACCAGCTCTATCTCTGGTAAGTGGAGCTTGAAGTTCGCAGGCGACTTCCGCTCGACGTGATTCGTTCTGACCACCGATTCTGTCCTCGGTCACCTGTAAAATGTCAAAAGAGTCAAAATATAGCTAGATTCTCGCCAAATTTGCCCTTTCACATATGACGAGAGCCAACACCACAAGATATTGATAAGTTACAGAACCAGAAAGCCAAAAGGCTTAGTGATTCCTTGACTCTATACCTGTGACTTTTGACCTCAAACCTGTAGCAGGGTTCATCAACTCAAGACCTCTGCTTCACAGTGAAAATGATAGGGGGCTCATACTTTCAATCAAAAGCTACACACTAAATTACAACTCAGCGTATTATGTAGACCACCTATTCCTTTAGTGACCCCAGATGACATTTTACCTGACTCCAAAACAATGGGGTTCATGTACTCATCATAGGGAACATACCTACCAAGTAT
>JAUOBX010194664.1:0-11955 GCA_032360705.1 Eupentacta quinquesemita
ACCTATAACTAGGTCCCCCCCCCCCCCCCTGGGCTATTGTTCACTCTAGCTCATCATATACACAAAAAGGTACACTCCTCTAACTGCCATATACACTAGAGAAAAAACTTTCTTGGTTATTATGATTAGATTGATGAAGCTGTTCTCTTGTTCTCCCTCAGCTTGGCGGTCCGGTTCCTCAGCAGTCCGCCCCACCACCAGCTGCATCAGCCCCTGCAGGCAATCTAGGAGTCCTGGGTGACCTATTCGGGGTTGGTTCTGGTGCCGGCCAATATGTCGCACCTAAAGAGGTAAGGGCATGATGTAATTTTACTTTGAAAAAACTATTTCATCAATATGAGCACTGGATGTCGCTGACTCAACTCCCTTGGGTCAGGGGTTAGGTCATAGCTCTTGTGTTTGTAGAACTCATGCAGGTTCTATGGTGGTCCAGAATTTCAGGTTGCTATTCTGTTGTGGAACACTATAAGCCAGTTTAGGATTGCATATGTAATGCATATGTAATGTATACATTGCATATGGTTGCATATATAGTATATACAATACATATGGTTGCATATGTAATGTATACATTATATATACAACCATATATAATGTATACATAACATATGGTTGCATATATAGTGTATACATTACATATGGTTGCATATGTAATGTATAATAATACAGTGTCCAAGGTCCTGTAATAATAAGTCTACCCAGGCATTTTCCTTGTCCTACCTTGGGCAAGGAACTCCATCGCCTCGTCCTACCCAGGCATTTGTGGGAACCTGTGAAGAAAATGAGTATAATATGTGCCTATTGGCAGCAACTTACTCGCTGGGGTTGTCGTACGATGTGCATATTATGTGATCATGAGGGATATCTGTGAAGCGCTTTGAGCATGTTATCGACACAGGAAAGCACTATATGAGCCCAAGATATTATCAGGACTCATCTCTCCCCAGGTTTGGTTAGAAGCCCCCAAGTGCAAGGGCCTAGAGCTGAAGGGTACGTTTGCTAAGAGGAACAACAATTACTACATGGACATGACGTTCACAAACAAGGCCATGCAACAGATGTCAGGCTTCGCCATCCAGCTCAACAAAAACAGGTAAGAATAATAACGGGAGTGCAAAATTATTTTTACACATTGCTACCTTTGGAGAAGAGAGAGGAAAATGAATTTAAATGCAACATGAATGAAACAGATACGAAAATAAAAGTTTTAGGAAAGGGCTTGAGAGAAAACCACTGGCATAGTCACCCACTTCACCCAAAAACCTGTAAATGATGAGAACCAGCTTGTGTGCCTAGTACAGGGTGATGCATCTAAACACTTCTCTACCTTCTGGAAAAAAGAACAAAAACAGTAAAAGAAAGTGTGCGATGAAAAACAACAGGAGACTAGATCCCACAACAGAGACGAAAGAGAAGGAAGACGCAGACAGGGTCATCCAGCTTGACAAAAACAGGTGATAGTACCAAGAGGACTTCGCTCGGGTGACGAATGTGAGGTGCCTCTAAACACTTCACTACCTTAGAGAAGAGAATGGAAAACAGTGAGAAACAGAAATAGCAAGCAACATGGGGGTAGATGGGGCTCCTTAGCCGTGGTGAAGGCATTCCATCTAGGGGAAGAAAAACTCACATTTTAAACCATTTCAAGGGTGGATGAGGTCCTTTAGCCTTGGTTGGTATCCAGTCCGGATCTGTAAAACAGGTTGATGTTAGGAAGGGCATCCAGTCGTAAAACTTCTGCTCCACAAAATCCTTTCTCGATGGCAACAAGTGCCCTTGCTGCTAGAGTAAGGTGAATCTCGCCACCACTGTGAGGGGATCGAACCGGGTCAAAACTGGAGAAGAGAGAGATGAGGCAAGTGTACGAATGTGCTGTAATCGATTAGATACAGACAGGTTCCATTGCAGCCCAAAAATCATCTAAATGGAACACTCCCCCAGTAGGCAACTAAGCCTTCCGTACCCATGTGGCAAAGATGCAGCATGCCGCAAATGGATAATTCAGTACATCTACTTCATGTAGCGATTCAGTGCCTATTTATACATGAGCTGTTATATATTTCTGATTTCCCCATCTCATATTCATCTCTGATCCTTCCCAAAAATACCAGTATTTGCAAAAATGTGATTTTCAAATTCAATCTGCATCTGCATCAGTACCAATGGATTCCTAGCTCCAAATAGTCTGGAATCGAGTCTCCCAGCACTAACAATCACTCATCCCATCACTATTGAAGAATGCTACATGGATATTACTACTACTCTAAACTTTTCTCTGAATCAGTGTTGGCGCTAGGCAGCGCTTTTGCACTTTTTGCGCCAATCCCGCATTGGGGAAAAAGTGGGTGGGGATTTCCCCTCCCTTCTAATATTTTTGCCCAACTTTCATTTGCTGATGCATAGAACTAGTACAAGATCAATTATTGTCGAAAAGGTTCACATTTATCGGGAATTTTAGAATTTTCGATCCCTCAATTCGGATTCTCTCTCAAAGTGTGGGAAATCCCCCTCAAAATCTGGAAATCCCACCCAAAATTTCTGGAAGGAGGGGGAAATTCCCCCTGAATTTCTAGCCCTAACGCTAACACTGCTCTGAATATTTCTTCCCATTCAGCTGATGCTGAGAAGATACTTCAGGAGGAGCGTGGTAAGGTCTCGCTGCCATTCGGGTTGCCAACCTTTGCCAGTATCGACGAGGCACGTCTGGCCGCCTATGAACCAAAGGACGCCCCCAGCGAGGAATAGAACAAACTATGGTGCTTCCAGAAGAAATATCATGTGCTTGCCAACTCCGTAGGGACAGTAGGGTTGACTGAAAGAGTCCCGCTGATGAGTTTTGGAGGCACACGTGCCGGGCACGTGTGCCTCCTCGCCCGATTGTCTTCTACTGTACTTTCGGCATCAGTAGGTTTGATGTTGATTTTGCAAAATTATCAATAAGATGAAATCATTGTCAGGATAATTTTATAAAGGAAATGCAACATACGTGGACTTACAATATAATGATGAGATGAAAGTTGAAATTGTTATTATCACTTGATCATGGTATATGGATTTCTAAAACATATAGCTTATATCAGACAGGCTGGCAATGGGTTTGTTCACTGGTTCGCTAGACAAAGAAAATAATTCCGGTTCCCAAAACTAGGAGAAAGCGGTGGTTGCCATCAATAAGGCATAGAACATTTACTCAGGTTTGTAGAACATACTATCTTTCGCTGCCTTGTAGTGACCAACTGTTTTTCGATCAAATCTAAAAAATAATTCATTTGAACACTTGCAACATATGTGAACATTTTCTAACTTGCTACATAATTTATGAATTGAGATGAATAAAAGTATACCACACTTTCAATTTGTCCAATTCTGTTTGTGCTATGTATGTGTGTGAATGAAGCTTTCCTTTGAAGAAGATAAGAAGAAGACACATTATTTGCATACTTGATGCGCCATAATACAGACCAATGATCATGTATTAGATTTCCTTCAAATTGTCACAGGTAGAAAGCGAACATGTCAAAACCGAACATGTTGCATTGTTGGGGTATATGTTAACAAATTCAACCCTAATTGATCACATCTTGAGGGGAAGGGTGTGAATAATAATGATATTTCGTTCTTATATAATGCTTCTCCACGTCAATGACATGCTCAGAGCCCTTTTACAGATATTACCCCTGATCATTGGTGACTTGTCAATCTTGCACCTATATAGTCTGCATTTCGTTCTGTTTTTTCCTGACGCACAGACACTGTGTATCACATAATCTTCTTCCCCGGGGGACATCCCAATAGGGCTGCTAAATACGGCGCACACTACTATTCACCACTATACAAGCCACTTCACAAGTTACGATATACAACTAATGTTGTCAGTTCACACTTTGCTTGCAACACTACCGAAGGTAACTAGACATGTTGCAGGCGGTAGACCGCCCACGTGAATATCCCCACATTAATTATGATATTGAACTTTGATAATCAGAAAGTTTGCATGAAGCATGTCTGGTTGACCTCCAATGACCCTCATAATGTTCAGCACCGACTGTCCATATCCATCAAGTTTCATTCAAATCCGACAAAGTCAAGGGTATCACTTATATTACGCACATTTGTCCGCCGGTGACCTTGGAATTGCGGCCATGTTTTTCAAGACCAAGTGGAGTCCACACCCATCTAGTTTCGTCCATATCAGACGAAGTTGGGAAAATCGCTTAAATTACGCTAATTTGACCTCTGGTGACCTCGAAATGGGCGCTATGTTTTTCAGGACCATCAATTGTCCACATATTCACCAAGTTTTGTTCAAAGTTAAAAAAAGTTGAAATGTTCGCCATGTTTTGGGGGACCAATTGTAGTTCACACCCACCGAGTTTCATGTAAATCGGACAAACTTGATATTTCGCATAAAACCTGCAAAATAGAGGGCGGTAGACATGGAGCAATGCCCACTTTAGAACCCATCCAAGATTTTACCATGGCCTACATGTGTGCCAAGTTTCGATTCAATCGGTTGAAGCGAAAGAGAGTTATTGCGCGACTAAAGGAGATGGCGGAGACGGCGGAGGCTACACCCCCAAAACCATAATATCCCCAGACGCTTAACGTGTCGCGGGGATATAATTATCAACAGCCTAGCAATAGGATCCAGCAGACTTTTGGTCAGGTCATGATTTTGATATACCAGTCAACTTCTATTGCAGTTACTGCAACAGAATTACCATCGCCTCAGTTGGGGCGATCGTGAGCAAGGTTTGATTTTGATACTGTGCAAAAATAGGTTGAACCGAGGTCAAATGCAAAACGTTCAAATGCAAGAAATGTCCCTTGTACTTTGCAGATCCGACCTCTGAAACGATCCCTTGGGACTATATCCGTTGAGAGCAAAGACCTGCTCAGTGGTACGTTAGTTCTGTGTGGAGTTCGTCAAGTCCCATGATCTGTTTCTGGAATGCTTGGAGTGAGGGGGCATTGATGTTTTTCCAGGAGGAGTATTTCAAGGTTCGATGAAGAAGGATTGGAATGTTGGGTCGATGAATGGTGGGAGGCCTGGAACTGTCAGGAATAAGAGTTCCTAGTCCCCACTCATACTAGGTTTTTGGTACCTCACACTGGGACCTCCCTTCTCAAGAGTCTGAGAGGTTTTGGATTTTTGCAGTGAACTTGATACGGAGGCCTTCCAGTCAGTGTACTTGGTTTTGGTACACGAAGACAAAGCCGCACTATCATAGCAGCGATGTAGTCTAGTCCAGCAAGTCCGAGTCCTTAGCATCCGAGACCAGGTACTCGGCTATGAGTCAAGACCAAGTCCTTGTGTTCGAGTTCTCATAAAAAAATTGGCAGTCAAAATGTACACCATTAGGTTTTGATGTAGTATGTGTATGGTCCTGGTTCTGTACATAGCTCAAGCTACTAAAAAACACAAATAGGATGCGTCAAGGTATTGGATGCATCATTGCTGTTATCTTAGTAGTGTTAGCATTTCCACTACAATGTTTGTTATTGTTTGGTTGAAATAACCAAGAAATTTGGTTGCAAAAAGTCAGTGAAGGACTCTGACAAGGACTCGGACGCATCCTTTGGGGCGATTCCCTAGCATCCGAGTTCGTGTCCGAGACCAAGTCCTCAAAATTTGTGTCGAGACTGAGACCGGTTTGAGTCCTCTATCACTGTAACATAGATACCACTTTGTGATCTGAGCGTGGAATGTGTTGTAGAGTTCCACGTTGAGCACGCTGTCTCTCCATTTTCGTCGAACCAGCATGTAGGCCTGAACCAATTGGCGCTTTATCTTTCTGCCTCAAACCTGAAGTGTTCACCTCAAGAGGAGTGATGATGTATTTGAGTCGAGTCCAGCGAGTTTGAGACCCTAGCACCCGAGACTGAGTCTACCGAGTCTACTATTAGGTTTTGCTGACGTGTGTGTATGGTCCTACATGGTTAATTAAGCTACTCAAAAAGAGGGATAGGTGCTGTCAAAGTGCTTTTTGTCTCGCCTGAAAGAGGTTCATGAGGGACTTAGTGATCACTATATCGAGTGTGTGTGTGTGTGTCACACTTTCTCGTGAGCAGGATCCCTCTCGAACCGCATGGCGGATTGCGACGAAATTTTGTGTGTAGCACCGCGGTTGGATCTGATTAGATTTTGGGCACCATAGACCTTAATTTAGTTGGGTAATTAGCACATTTATGTAATTTATTGTTCGAGATCGTTAGCAAGATTATGCGAGAACCGTATGAGCTACGAAGATGTAGTTTGACTCATAGGAGCAGGATGACAGGTAGATGAACTGATCAGATTTCAGCGTGAAATATGCTGATTAGGTGCCCTAATTAGCCTTATTTAGGCATTTCCCCAGAGTTCGTCCGATTCTCACAAAACTTGGTGGATATGGTCTACTCTCAGTCCTGAGGAATTTTGGAAGTGAAGTCAGGCTCACCAGAGGTCATTTGGTGTATCTAATCGGCATGATTTATGCAGAATATCAAAGTTTGTTAGATTGTTATGAAAGCTGGTGGATATGGTTTACTTTTAGTCCCGAGAAATGTGAAAGTGAAGTAGGGGTCACATGATGTCATTTGTTGTATCTAATCTGCACGATTTATTCACAATTTCAAAGTCCGTTAGATTGTTATGAAAGCTTGTGAATGTGGTTTATCCTTGGTCCCGAGAATATCGAAGGTACAGTCGGGATCACCAGAGGTCATTCAATGTATCTAATTTGAACAATTTAGGCAAAATTTCAAAGACCGTTAGATCGTTTTGAAAGCTGATGAATATGGTTTATCCTTGGTCACAAGCATATCAAAGTTACAGTCGGGGTCACCAAAGGTCATTCTATGTATCTAATTTGCATAATTTATGCAAGTTTGTCAGATTGTTATGGAATCTGGTGAATGTATTCTACCATTGGTGCTGAGAATTCGAAAGGTACAGCGGGGGTCACAAGAGCTAGGTCATTTAATGTGTCTAATTTGCCTAATCTATGCATATTTCTTGGTTATGTATGCAATACCTCGTGAATGGTCCTTCAGCCTTTCTAGGGCTTATATATTACCTTCAAATTTTCTACGTGACGACTCATAGGAAAAACACTGATCACGCAATACACTTTTCGGCGTATCGCCTTGCTAGAAATATGACAAATGTTTTTCCTCCTAGATTGTGATCATTTTCATATATACGGTTTTCCATTTGTTTTCAGTCTATATACAAATGATCTTACATTGATGAGATCCGTTTACTCTACAACTAATCGAAATCGAATAACACTCATAAAACGTGTTTCAACACGTGGAGCATATACATATAGAAATCAGATCAGCACAGTCGGTAGAACTACTAAGGACTCGTGATCAGATGGATGCGAGTTCGAATCCCGGTCGGATGGCTTTCCGGTGCCTCGTACCACCCAGTTGTTATTAGGAACCTTGTTAGGTGACTTGTTGATAAAAGCGAACACCGTCCGTGGGATGTCTCTGTGGGGCACGATGACGTGATACACTGTACACAATGTCTCTGCGTGGAAAGAACAGAAATAAATGCGCTCTATAAAGTGCGGGATTGACGAATCACCAATAATCAGGGCTAATATCTGTGAAGCCCTCCGAGACTGCTGTGGATCAGTGATAAAGCACTATATGAGAACCGGATGTTATTATATATTATATGTCACTGTATACATGATGACTACGACAACATAAGTCAGATAAGATAATGATGTTGATAACACGATAATGTTACTCGTGACAAGGTATCAACGTATCAACGTTTAATTGGGAACACGTTATCTCAGAGCAAACTCAAAATGAGTTGACTTGTGTTTTTGGCTTCCGATAAGAGGGGCTGTTTCCCTATCTCGGTCCCAACAGCCAAAAGGCGGACGCAGTGATCACGATCTGCCACAATTGTTACATGAAAGCATTTTGGTATTCTGAACTTTGAATCCATGTTTACCTAGTTGTACGGACGTCAGTAAGATTATATCGAGTTATGTGATCGTGATCATGAGTTATAAAGTGTTCTTAACAACTGTTCATTAGATGCACACTAGATGCAAAGGGGGAGTATGGTCGCCAGTAAACACCCAAATCAGTAAGTTGGAGGCGCTCTCTTCCTGTCATGAGAGAGTAATATGAGAGGATTTACTATTGATCAAACTTGTTATCTACCAAGGGTAATACCAGCAAGAATTGGTAAAAGGTGGTTACTGGTGTACAATTGAGTGTTGGAAGTATGTTTCGTGTTGCGAAAGTTCTACAAATAAGGCAAGGAATTACTATGCATCGTTGCGTTCTTGTTGAACATTGTTCTTGATCTGTTGAATGCTGAGATGAGGAGGGGGGTCTTTGATGTGAAAACGATTGGATACAGGGGAGGGGGTTGAAAGAGGGGTAGAATAGCTGATGAGAAAAGTGTTTCGGTTGGGACTGGACCAAACAAGAAGGCTACTGGAAAACAGAATGATAGAAAGCTATGAAAAAGAGTAAAACGAACTGACATATCCACTCGGAAATTACCTGCAAAGGCTGCAAAAACGTACCCGTCACCAGCGGGTCCAGTACCGGTAGTTTGAATAAACCCGTTGCAAATAATGTAGATAACCATCAATTCATTTGATTCAATTCTGCAACTTGAAACTATTCAATTGAAACTATAAAGTGACTGACATGGTTACATCTCTATGTTCCGACCTCTCTATGTTCCGACCTTTCTATGTTCCGACCTTTCTATGTTCCGACTCCCGACCGGTCGGAACATAGAGACGTTCTCTATGTTGAAAAAGGGCGTCTTTGAGTTCCGACCTCCCGATCACTACACAGATCAAGTGGGAACCTAAGACACTGTTTTTATTTATAACACGAGCCCGAATGCCTAGTGATTCTTTGCCGTGTTATAACATCCGCACCCTGAGAACAAAGGATTAATAACTCCCCCAGGCGCATATCCAGGAAGAGGGAGTTGTTGGCGCGCCATCGGGTATACATTTGGTCTGTAAACTCGGTGGAATAGAGGATGGGAGGGGGTCACTGAGAAGTCGGGCTTTGTTTTTTTTACCGATGCGGGCTGGGCTCGGAATGGTAACTGCTGGGCACTGTTTCCCCAGGGCGCGTGTAGTGGCGGGAATCGAGGTGGATCGCGAAAACGGTCGACATTTGACAAGATCACACGGGCCTGTTCTAATCAGAGCGGCACTCTATGCAGCGTTCACCCGCTACATGCTGATAAAGGAGCTTCCCGATCTGGCATTCGGGCGTGGTCTCCCGCTGCCCGGCAGCCGCAAATATATGCTCCCCGATCCGCACCAGTAGAATCTTCCTCCGGACTCCGAATCGGGAAGGGCGTGTAGCCCGACTGGGTAGGAGAGCGAGTGGGCGTGGCCTGACGGATATGCCAACGCCGTCTCACGTGATACGGATTCACCTATAAGACTATAAGGTTCCGACGAGAACCACGGGAGACTGAGGAGGGATAATACCTCAGAACGGACCCCGGTGGCTCACAGGCGATTCTGGCCAGCGATGGTCGCAGAACCGAACCTCGCGATACACTGGCGATTTTGAACGGCGGTGGTCCCGGAAACAAACCTGGCAGTGCACCTGCGATTTTGAACGGCGGTGGCTCCTGAACCGGACCCGCGGCACACCGATAAAACGCAGCGTGCGGATCGGCTAGAGAAAAGAACTCCAGACCCAGACGAGAAGGGAGCCGGCCCGCGGCAGACAGGAGTCCCCCGCTGTAAGGGGCTCGAATTGACACCTGACGATTCAGCCCCGCGCGGTCGTTTACGAGTGATTTGATCGCCCAGGAAACTCATTACCGCGGCAGGCATTCGGTCCGACTGCCCTCTCGAAAGAGGGGGTCCGATTGTGCGAACCTCGGCCCGCTAGGTTGGGCGGGACGGGAGCCGAGAAGTTAGTGGAACTTAGAACTCAGTGGCGTTCAGCCCCAATCGGTCGGGTAGTGAAATCGCCCGCCGGACGCTCGACCGAGGGTCCGAATCTACCGGGGGTCCGGATTGGCGTTTCCACTCGTTCTGAATAGATATGCCGTGACGGCGGCCGCATCATCAGTTGAGTGTTACTAGCCTACTTCACGATGTTCCATCAGGGTGAACAAAACACTTGAACACCAGTGCTAAACCTTCTAACAGAGGCGTTTGGACTTCGGAATTCGTTCGAACACCACTCACACGTGCGGTGTTCATAGATGAAACATCGGTGTTCACTCAAATTTAGCAACGTTATGTTCTGAATATGGATGGAAGGTGTTTAGAAATTCCAATTGAAACGCAGTGATTAACTTCTGAACATGTTTACGCAGTGGGGAAATGTGTTTAGAAGAGTGTTCGAACTCAAACACAGTTTTAACAGCGTAGCCTACAGTCTACAAGTAACAGGCTGACCAGCAGCCCGACCCGCGTCCGTCACGTAGGACCGCGTCTGTGCCCATCCGCGTCCGCGTTCGCACCCGCCTAATGGACAGTGTTGGAGGACTCGAGGCCGGCCTCGGCCTCGAGGCCGGGGTGGGGTGGCCTCGGCCTTGGCCTCGTAGGGTGCGGCCTCGGCCTTGGCCTCGGAGCTCCTGGCCTCGGAAATTTGGTCGAGGCCGGGCAATTTTCTAAAGTAGTTTAATTCAATTATTGCAAGGAAATAACTCAAACATGCGAAGTGTCAAGCCTGAATTGCATCGAATCATTATCAGTATTAAACTTAAAGACAACATTGATAGATGTGGCCAAGTTGGCGGCGATGTGGCCAAGTACGGCGCAGCGCATGCAGCATTGAAATGCATACAGTCAGTAATTATTAATCAGGCCATCGAAACACGGACATCCAATCTACCCATATCGCGGACCTCCACACACGCGAATATATGTTATTACGTACACTCAGTAATAATTATGTAGAATGACCTAAACAGTGGGAACTGTTAGAAGAAATAATTTCACATTGTTTGTGGTTGGCGCTATCAGTCAGTCCTCAAATTCGAGATGGTAGCTACAAAAAATTTCTGGCTTTTGGCAAATCCGAAAATCCGAAAGTTCGCAGTTGCAAGTTAATAAAACAATTTTCTTATATCTAGACGGAGCTTGTAAGTACTAGACATGAACAGGCGGGTGAACCGCCCGCGTGGAATGGAAATTCGATCTCTGATGACCTAGCTCCACCTAATCTACTCCGGAGCAAATTTGACTGCAACTTTAGTTGAATTATACCTCCATGTTATCAGGTTATTTTGGACCAACTTCATGCCACATACACAAAGTTTCATTCAATTCCAACAAAATCAGAAAAACTGCATGATCAGCAGTACGCAAGTGTGACCCCTAGTGACCTCAATTGAAATGACTGCCATTGTTTGATATTTCCGCACATAACCTACCGAATAGAGGGCAGCAGTCATGCAGAAACGCCCACTTGCCGCCGCTGTCCAGACACTCAAAACCAATATTCCCAAACACGTGAGTCCTATGCTTTCTTTAATGAGAACAATATTCATATATGGTAATAATGATATATGTGCGGACTGCAAACAAATGTATGTGAGTGCTCACAGTGATCAGTATTAGGCATATCCTTTGCCAAGCCGATTAGCTCATATTTATTTTACTCTTTTGGAGCTTGTAACGGATCACTCCTGTATTTTGTGGAGACCATGTCCCTGCTTACTAGGTGTAACTTGTGGGAGACTGGATTATGCATGTTAGTTATTATTTGCTATTTGCTTATTCTAAGGTTAACTTATTTTGCTCCACAAGCCCACCCTTGGCAAGGTATCTCGATGTAATCTCCATTGCCTGAACGCCTTTTGGCAATTAAGGAGAACGGAACCTGGGCCCCAGCAACAATACTATGTTGGATGGAGTGAAAGTATGCTTTGATATATTTTCTTCAACATAATTAGTAGCCCGGCCTCGGCCTCGGCCTCGGGGGGTGCGGCCTCGGCCTCGG
>JAUOBX010194775.1:458-11954 GCA_032360705.1 Eupentacta quinquesemita
TGTAGTGACACCAAAGGAAACACTGATGAAGAATCATCAACTACTGGTCTGTAGTTCCGCCACGATTGAGCCTCGATTTCGCGAACGGAAGAAGTGGTTGCCGCTCCACGATCGATAGAAGTGACTGTACACAGTCACCGTGATTTGACCTTCTGCAAATGAAGAACCTTATAACACCTAACTAACCCTAACCTCTAAGTCTGAACAACTGAAAGGAGACGATTAATGGCAGTGAATGGGAAAACAATTGGGAAGTTTTGAATAACAATAAATATTGGCTAGCAGGAATGTCGATTCACCTGTTTCGTTCCCAATGCTACTTATTCAGGAGACAGGCGATGTGTTGCTGTTAAATCACTCCACATCATCCTGAGTACGAGTGGACCTGGACCGAAGATAAATTATAAGGCAAACATAACTCAAATATCAGTGGTTTCAACGTTGTACTTACATTCATTGCAATTAGCACGCGTGGTGGAGTAGTACCACGTCACATGTACGTTTTCAGAAGAGTCGAGTCGCCTCAATATCGAGAGGCGCTGTTAGGGAATTGTTTAAAAGAACATTGACTGCATTTGCATAATTGCATATTGTGGTTTCCAATAGACTGATTGAGTTGTTGTTCGAAAGTCCAGTCTTATTATTGTGTGTATGGCCCCATATACTCACGGGAAGTTCCGGCGGGAATCATGGAAGATAATCAGCTCACCAGAGATATATTATAAGAACTTAAACGAGAAATTTTCTCGATTATTTCTTCTCGCAAATCGATCATTCAAACACTGATGTATTTCGTGAATGGTTCTCATTCGATAGCATTTCCATCAATTCCTGTGCAGGATTACTGACGACTAGTTTGTTTTCCTCAGATCGAGGACTATCCCACTTCTGTCTCTGTCGCGGAACCTAATTTTGAGTTAGACGCAAGGGCCGACGAAGGGACAGAGTAGGTGACTCCATAATTTGCGTATTCAAGACTGGAGTGAGTTCAATGAACGTTTCCGCGTGAGAACATACGGAAAAATGAGACTCTGTGTTCCGGTTTTGACCAACATACAAAGATGATGAACGACACTGATGAAGTATTGCCTCCGCGAACCGATATTTTGTGAGGCTCCGGATTTTGCACATGAAGGGACACTGTCGAATCCTTCTCTATAGTACGGAGTTACCCAGTCATCAGAATTGAACAAATAAGCTATCGGCCCACCACAATATGTTGTTATATTATCACTCCTCGGTGGATATTTGCAACCATAGGGATTTTCTAGATCTCACAGACGAATTCGAAATGGATGGTCATCATGATCTATTCCTGAAGACAGAGGAATACCTCACGCCCACGACTGTGCGAATATAAAAATCCTCCAGTTGGCAGTATGCGGTGACGTATGTACAATAATGCTAATGTAAAATGAAACATTATTCCATTACACTTCTGTGACTCAATCATGACTAGGAAATGAAGAGGGGTTCAGATGGGAGTTTATCGCTCGGGTACGAGTTATTATCTGTATAGAAAGCAAAATTCGCATGTATGGGCAATCCTGATTGTAAATCAAACTTTTAGCGGGAGGAACTAACAACTCTCGTCAACCAAGTACTCAAATTGTCTGGTGCAAATACGTCACCAGTGGTCACGTGATCACGTGATAGGGTGTAAGGAGATTCAGGGTAACTCTTCCCATAGTAGTATGCTTTGTAAAACTTCCCTAACCGTAGTGATGTTTGCTGTTCATAATGAAAGGAAGGCAAATTATCGCGGAAGGTTAGTTTGATTAGGGCCGACGCAATTTTTTTTATTCGCATTAACAGCAACACGACGTGGGCAGAGCTCTTTTACTATAGCTATTGTATAGACACATGTTGACATGACATGTTTCCTCTTCTTAACATCAGCACAAAACATAGCCGTTAACTAAACTAGTTGTTGTCAGGAACAACATCGACATATTATGCCTTTTCTCGAAAACCCTTTGAGAAGTCCTAATGACTTTGGTGAACAAGACGAACAATAAAATAATAACTATAACTTTTTTTGCAAGGGGAAGATGCAAAAGGTGCTAAATGTCGAGGAACCCTCGATTTACATCTCCGACGAGATGACAGCCAAGCTAACATATCCTAAAACAATCTAATTGTCGAATAAGTGACGTGATTACTGACGACGGGAGGTCCTAATGAAGACATACTCAACTAGACATGTGCAGGCGGGTGAACCGCCCACGTGTATATCCCCGCATTGGTTACGGATCTTGACCTCTGATGATTAGTAAAATCACATGGACCATGTCAGTTTGACCTCCGATGACATCGAAATGACCTTCATGTTGTTCAGGAGCAACTGTAGTCCACATCACCAAGTTTTGTTCAAATCCGACAAAGTTAGGGGAATCGCATACATTTCGCGAGTTTGACCTCTGGTGACCTCGAAATAGCCGTCATGTTTTCCGGCACCAAATGTAGTCCACAGCCATCAAGTTTCGTGTAAATCGGACAAACTTGATGTTTTCGTATAAAACTCCTAAAATAGAGGGCATAAGTTGTGCTGCAACGCCCACTTCCGAACCCATTCAAGATTTTACAAGGACGGACATGTTTACCAGATCTCGGATCAATCGGATAAAGCGTCGGGAAGTTATGGCGCTAACGCCTATTCTTTCCGGCGGCGGCTACACCCCCAAAACCATAATATCCTCGGACGCTTATCGCGTCGCGGGGTTATAAATATATTGCCCTGATCTCGGTTAACAGGCACGTGCTCCTACGATCCGCAGTAGGTGAGTTCCAGCCATTGAGGCCAAACGCATGGGTTACAAAGCGAGGAGATATAGGTAAGATCAGTCGGACATATGCAAGATGCTTCATCTCATCCCATGTCATTGTGGGACGGTTTTCCCCTGAATATTTCCTTCGTTCCAGGGCATCACATGTGATCCTTCTTTCGTTTCCTTGCTGGACAACAGCTTTCTGCTTTTCCTGGCAGAGTCGTCCCGACTGCCTTGGCGAGAGAGGTTGAATGATATTCGTTCAAGATATTTTGTATATTTTCCCCTGCCCAGATTTATCCTCCTCTGATGTATCATTCGACTCTTCATCGGATATTGGTAAGCCTCCGTTGATATTAAATTGCTAAGAGCTGGAATTCCTTCTTTTTCCTGTGTTTTGCGGGTTGGCCCTGTAATGGAAGTAACGATGAATAATCTCGAGGTGAGTCCATAAAGTGATGATACATATTCCTTGCGTGAAACCTACTGTGTAAAAACGAGTGACTGAGAGATCAAATCGCAACAAACCAACAATTCATGGAATTATTACCGGAATTAATATCTCTCGCGCTGATTGCCACCGTCATAAGTGACATAAAGTTTAACAAAAAACAATCCCCAGAGGTCCATGCAGCTATGATGCTGATTTATTAAAACGGTGCGTTTTGTTAATAAAGCACGAGGGACTGACCCATGATGGCATCCGAAACACGGTAAGGGGAAACCTGTCATCTTCTACTGGGAATAATACTGAAATTTGGAAAATGGGATTCAATCCCACGGAGAAATCATTAAATTCCTTATGATTTGATTCTGGCTTGATACTGCCAATCAAGGGGCGACGATGTCATATATGCCAATGTACAATGTGTATGAGTATAGTACAGGCTATTGACCAGGCACAAATCCCAGCTAATGTACATCTTGCAGTGGTTATAGAACGTAGCCTCAGTTTAATATGCTGATGCGTTTGCTGATTATTCTAAATGAATTTCTTGAAATGTATGCAGTAAAGTTACATAGATGTTTCAATACCCAGTACCGCAGGAGTCAGATGTTTCAAACCTGCACTGTGAACAATCGATAGCTTCGCGGCACTGTGTCTCCATTGATATTTATTAGGAACAGCTACATCGCGACACGATGGGAAATACTTCACGTTGTATCGATGGAGCGTGAATTCGGACCAAGACACCATCGACGCCCGTAGCAAATCAGTTACTAAAACTATCTGGTTATGTCAAGGTTTCATCCTCCATAAAATGAAGGTTAATTTTGATGTGTATATTGTGATAATATGGTTAAACAAAATCATTCTCGATCCCCCAATATATTTCATTGAGAAACTTCGCTGTCCAATTGTTAACAGAACACATGTCTTCTGTTGAGAAGTTCTGTTCATCCACTTTTTATCGTCCGATTTCCCAGTTCTCCGAACAAACATGTTTCTCCTATCCTGGAACACGTGTTACATCAGTATTATTTATTATCTTAGGGATGAATATTCAAACCAGTACCGTAGTAGTTTCCCAAGAAGTATTGCTCCGATTGAAGATCCATACTGATATGATGGAAGTTAGGAGACACTACACATCTAGTACATCAGAGGCATCATATAGACCACGAATGTCACGTTAAACACACATATTTAACAGTTTAACTAGTGGAATATGGGGGCGATTGAGGAGATCATAGTACCTTGAAAAAGGTCATTGACACACTTGGGAATAAGTGTTATTTTGGGTAAAGATCCATACTCTGAGGAAATGAAGGGCCACGAAAAACATGTTAGACACAATGGAATAACTACTGAAAGATTGGAACAGAGATTATAATGAACAATCTCCCGGTAGCTATATCCCTGATGAAATTGTTGGAACATTTGGCACTTTTGTAGTGTTTCTCATCTTCCCTTACATAATATCAGTGGTGATCTTCACTCAGTATAGTAACCTGGTATAGAATAGCAACCCATAACAATGTACAGAATGTGTCTTTATTTATGTGTCTTTATTGGTCCTCACTGATTTCTCAAGTGGTTTGAGACTATTTCCTACTAACTCGAGCGTGACTCGGTATCCCCCAAACCCGTTTAGCCTTCCCATTAGAGAGAGAGAGGCTGAGACGACTTTTAATATATGTTAGAAATGAGGAAGAGTGTGTTTTATTCATGTGATTTCCTCCTGGAATCATCAGCTATTTCTGAATTCTCCAGAAATCTAGCGTTTACGTGTTCTCAGCAAAAAAAACAGCTGTATTCATCTTCAATTGATCCGTTATTCGTAAAATACCAAACTCTATTTTATCACTGTCACAAACAGTGATATCAGACACATTTTTACAGATCACTAAACTCGGAGCCATCATATTTTCAGACATGACATGATATGTTCATGGAATAGTCATCTGCAAAGCGCTTTATACCCGATGTAAATGGGTGATACGGTGTTATAGACATCGACGCACTGAAAAGTAGTAGTACTATCTGACCATGCAACACATAGCCTATACTGGGTACGATACATTATATAGTAAAGCATATCAGTTACTTTTAGTCAATTCCGTATCCTTACTATGAAACGAAATCAAGAAACAGCTTCAATAGGCCTCGTCTCCGGAGTTCTATTTCTACCCACTCTAGTTCTCCCAAATATTGTTCCAGTCATGCATTGAAGTTCTATGCCAACGTTAGTAAATTTGTTAGCATATACGTTGGTGCAACGTTGTTTGAATGGTGGGTGCTCGTAGGCCGATAGATGTTATCAATATAGGCCCAACTTATAGGCATATGGCCCAAAGCTGTACTACGCTTCGCCAACACTATTTTAATGAACACCAGTCAGTAGTAGGGTTCCCAATATTGGCTCAACGTTTGCCTGATGGTTTTCAACTAACCCATCATTTCGCTAACGCTTGCCAGCCATCGCGAACATTCTGCCAACGCACTACCAACGATGTGTGCTATCTTGGTACTCTCAACACGACGTTTACAACTATAACTACGCGTCTCGTTAGTTACGTATTCGGGTTTAGGCCTACGAGTGAAACGATTCGAATGATGAGGGTTGAGAGAGCCACTTGAGACTCATCAAGGAACCCTGGCTGTGTTGATCGTGGATGAACCCGGCGATGACTCGCCATCTCCTTTGGACTACTGTTCGGTGATATCCATTCAGGGGTGTACTGTACGTTGTAACGAATCCCAATCGGCTCCCGGGACAGCCAATTTAGGTCCCCATTCGACAGATCACCACGACCTGGAGACGGGAATCCAACCACAGCAACTGCGCACAGCCGACCGACGCGATGAGTGCAAATGTTGCGAAACAGCCTCCATAATCACAAATCCATTGCACAAGAGCAGAGCCTGCAAACCACGAACTACAATGCAAGGCAATCCCACCCACAAGAATGAGGATACGAAGGAAAAGAAGGAGAAGAAAGATCCAGCCTGTTGATTCTCCACTTGAACAGCTGGATATTGTAGGCTGGCGAAAATACATGATGAGGAAGTACGTTGAATTCCAGGCTCACGAGGTGTCGGGGAAGAAAGAGCGATGTTTCACACTTTCAGTGCGAATGACGATGGAGACGCAACCGAAAAAACATGGCCAGACAAACAGGAACCAATAGGGCGAGTAGCTTCTAGCAAAGGAGGACAAGCTTCACGAGGTTCAGAGGAGCACTGACCGTGAAAGTAACATGAAAAAGGCAGATAGAGGATACAGACCGACGATGAGATGGTTTGAAGAGTGGTGGTGAGATGGTCATCGCTAATGAGGCGTATGACCTTCCTCTGAATAATGCTGATTATGCTTATTGGACGCACTCAATGATATCCAGACGGTGACTCTGAAATAACCATTGAAATTATTAGAATCAAAGTTAAACAACATCTTCCCACTTTCATGTAAATTGGATGAACGTTCAGAAATCTGCCTCCAGGAACCTCCTTGATGTTTTTGCTGTTATTACCTATCACATTAATGTAACGATGAACAAACTCTAGCCAACTATTCCATTGCGTTGCTGTTCATTGTGTCCAACCAGTATGTTTCCTACATGTGGGCCATCGAAATATGTCGATAAGGGGGAAGAAACCTCACTGAGGTTTCCAGAGAAATATCGATCGTTTGTCTGCCTTTAGACGATTAACAATACATAAAAATACCTCTATCTGAATATATACATCACTCTGTTCCATGGGAACAGTCGTGATATAGTAGGCCTACTTTCCATTCGATAGCGTTCGGAAAACAGTTTTAATGAGAGCTAAACGGCGCGACGTCTATGCGTTTCATTCTATTTCATTCAGTAGTTTGAGAAGACGATGCCGGGAGATATTCGATCAGCCCCGTGAGTAGTGAGGAATTCTGAGTATTTCATTCTTCTGAAGATAATGATGCTAATCAAACGAACGGCGTATTTACAATTTGGTATCCGGTATTACGTCTGGTTGGTAAGGAGGGGGATTTTCGCAGATTGTACAACATATTTTTAAATGTAAATTAAATTTATTGTACATAGCGAGTGAGTGCATCGATGCCAAGAATGACAAAATTCGAAAGGGAACTGACTCTCAGAAGGGTAGAGGAAATAGAGAGTTGCTTTCAAGATTCTTCACACACTTACTGAATTATGATGTTAGCCTGATTGTATGCGCGTCAGTATGTGATAACATGTACAGGGTACATAAGATGATAAGACTGTACGGCAATAGTAATAATGAAACTATAGTATTTCCAGACTAATGTGGAGGCGGACGTACATTACGGACTACCGTAGTATGCATGAAACCTACATGGGCCTATAGTTTATGATCTACGGATTCCACGCTAGCTAGTGAATCATCAAATCGTTGATAAGTCCACTCCAATAGACAGTGATGAGTGTCTCTCCTTGGAATGATTCCTGAAGAACCATTCATTTCAGAGTCGATTTCCACTCTCTCCAATATCACTCTCTTGGAGAGAACGCTTCAATTTACTCGCAGCGATTGAACAGGTCGCTGCTGGTAAAATAATGTCCAACATGAAGCGCCAGTCACTCTATGACATTACATGGTACCGTAGCTTGTCCCATAAATTACAACATGAGCAAGGGAAAACTTACTAAACAACATGAGTATCAATGTAATATTTCGAATACCTTCATTTCCCACTTGATGCCATGCATGACTCGGCTGCCTTTGACTATAGTAGGTATAAGTAAATCACGCATATGGCTGACCCGTGTTTCCATTATCTTGCATTATCTCAATATGTCTTAACCACCGTAATCAGTTATATGTGAGGACACCGAATAGAATATGTGTTAACGGCACCTTCCAAGGTTGCTAACGCATCTAATTCTTATAACATACAGTTCTCTCATTTCATGAGAAATTCATTATTTCTGCATAATTTTCTTGCGGTCTATTTTACGTAAAGAAAACATTTTACGACGAAATAAAACATATATTCCGTATATTACTCAACTGCCAAACTGCAGCATTGAAGATTCAATCACCGATACACGTAGCTAGTCTGACAATAGTATATCGCAAGTATACCTCATACCAGCAGTTATCCGCTAGGTTTCATAGCTCAATCACCATGATTTGTCGAAAACCCGTTCGATGTTGAAGACAGAGAATGTGGGCAAAATGTTGATAGGGCGTATGCATTCGCACCGGTAAAACGGAGTATACATGGTCCTCAGCAATGCGTTTGATAATCACAAAATTCCTTCCCGTGGGAAGATGATCACACACTTAGCCCTCGTTCACGTACTTTGTCGTCACTATCAGTCATGGTCTCAGTAAATCCGATGGGGTAGGAAAGACTACAACATAGTCCTAAACTATACATACACTCTTAAAAAGGTGTTTGAAAATCTGGTTAAAAATTTTGTTTAGCAACGATGTGTTTAGGATTATGATGAAAGGTATTCAGCAATTGGTCACATAGCGTTTAGCATTTGAACGTGTTTAGAACTCTGTTCACTCCTGCCTGGAGTAAAACGAATATGAGACTTACTAAGGCTCAACTTATTTGGGGGCCTAATATGACTTGGGAGTCTGAGGAATTGTGAAAATATGAGAGTTTTGAGAAGGTCCATTTGGCTTATGATTCCTGACATCATGTGACAAGATCATGTTTTGAATGAGAGGCTGTGCCAGATAAAGGCGTGTCGGTTCTCGGTAGCAACCACATCGAGCGCTCAATATGACTTTGAAGTCAGAGAAATTGGATCTGAGGGAGACGATCTAACCGAGGATGAATGTGAACCATCCATACTTCTTTTATGATGAAACATGATGACACTGACATGTCACAAATTAGCGTTGGCCAGTATCTATTTTGAAGTAATGATGATGATCAAGTGGGTGACCCCGCGAGTTCCGTGGTGGTAATTCGAATAATGTAAATACATTCAGCGTGGTTTCGAAAATTCAGACGACCCGGGATCGACATGGTTTGATGGCATTCCTGGTCTCCGTAGATTGAGGGGGGCTTCTAATATTTTATCCATGTACTAGATCGATATTTGAGTAGACCTATACCGAGTGAGGCTTGACACAGAGGTAAATAGCCTGAAACCACTCCAAAATCGACGAAGGGCTCTCAGTCGATGAGTGTTATTGTAATTGTAATTATTTGACGGAATTGTGGCGAATTAGTTATCTGGAAATTGCAAATGGCCACACAACTGCATGATGGTATTGCCATGTATTATATTGCTCGTCGAACAACAACAACAGCTGACATGCCCTGTGTAGAAAGCTGGTGTTTTTCACGTCTTCGGATTGTTGTATTGATGGGAATCTATTATTTACATTGTTAATTATCATGATTTTATTGTTACTTCATCGTCACTTAAAATGAGTACCTCGCACATAATATAGAATGCGGTTGTCAAGTGACCCGGGGTAATATCTGCACATAGTGCTTCGAGACTGCTGTAATATTCACCGAAAGAGTAAGTAAATAAGTAAGTAAAACTTTATTACTCCAAAAATGGAAATTCATTCACTCGCACATACAAGGTATTGAAAGGTAAGAAGGTAAGATTGTAAGAAGATATGTACAAATAAGTTATGGAAGGATTAAACTGTGAAGACGAGGCAAAATAACTATCTCTGAAACGTATTATTGTGAAGGATCATCCCACGAGGAATGAAGGAATTGCGATGTCTGTTCTCAGTCGGGGTAACCTCAGCCTCCCACAGTTGATTCTGTTATTATGTAATGAAGCATTAAGAGGGTGAGACTGGTCTTCCCAAATGACAGTAAATTTGTTCTCCAGTAACTCATCGTACAATGACTCAACACTAGGTTGTGCTCCACCAATAATAGTGCTAGCCTTGTTAATAATAATTGAACTAAGCTCCAAGTTAACGTCCACGATCGAGGGAAGACAAGAACTTCAATGAACCCCAGGAAACGAAACGACATTTGTACTGTATCAAGCGGGAATCGATCTCGCGACCTCATGACTGCAAGTCTTAATAGCAACCACTGAGCAAAAGCTCACAGTCAGCCTCACACACGTGTTGAGTTAGTCCTAATGCATCGCAACTGTTTTGAGCTCGGCTCTGCTCTATAATAGGTTTTATCTGTAGCCCCTGACACGGGGCATATCTATTTTTCCGTTACTGTATCTCTCTCCCGCGGAACCACGGAACACAATCAGAGTTTTGTTATTGAGTCACACCTGGATTATCGGTTTCTAAACTAGTCGAACTTTCAATAATGAATTCCTAGGTATGTTCCCAGGTATAAAATATTCGGATTACGATATATTTTGGGGCAGACATTCGCCAAAAACGTTTCATGGCGTATTGCCTACACTGCCTTCAAGTCTGTGAAGAGGACAGCAAAATATATTTTATGTGATCTGTTTTCGAACCTTCTACGTCTCTGATTTAAATTGTCCATGTTTCTCCCGAGCAATAACTATTTTTTTCGCTGAATTTACGAAGGCTTGCAAAATTAATAATGGAATTGTCCAACAACGTAGTGTTTAAAAATGTATAGTCTAAACTGACTTATAACGGCTTCATGGAACACATTTCATATAATTCTGATAGCACTCTCCCTAAATTTGACCCACGGACATTGACAAAATAGTATTTTATAGCTAGTTCCGAATCTGTAATAATAAGTCACTCGAGTTTCAACATATATTCAAATACAGTAACTGATGATCAAATGTCTCACAACTGACAACACTGGACCGACAGAATTCTGGGTTGCAATTTGCAAACCACGTTTCAGAAACGTGGTTCTAGCATAAATTATAATACTCTGACTTCGATCTCTCTCGTTAACACTCGCTCTAGCACTCATACTCCCCTTGTTCGTTTTGCTTCCTGGAATGCTGGATCTATCCGTGCGAAAACTGAATCCTCTTTCTTATGTGACTGCGTCATTGGTGCTCTACTCGATGTTGTGACCATCACCGAAACCTGGCTGACTGGCGACAGCAGAGATGATCACTCATCAGGTCATTGCCGATATTCAAAACACCCTGGGTGACTAAAAATTCCTCCACTCTCATCGTCGTTGCGGTAGAGGAGGTGGTATTACTATTTTGTTTCGTGATGGTCTCCATATAGGTGTCAACGAAATGATTCAATTCCATCGAATATCTGGATGTCATAGTTTCTCCTCCTGCTACTTCTCTCCACCTTGTTGTACTCTACAGACCGCCACCTAACAGTGTTGTATTCGAGACCGGTCTCCGT
>JAUOBX010194886.1:0-11953 GCA_032360705.1 Eupentacta quinquesemita
CGGTCTACTTCCACAAAGTTAGCAATCATGAGGTCATGAGTTTGATAACTGCTCCGTGCAGTAAAATTGTTGTCCAGGTTTCTGGGGTTCAGTGAAGCTCCTGTTTTCCCTCAATCATGAACCATACCTTGTGCTTGAAAATGGCCCCTGGACTGCTTGCTTGGCAACAATATTCCAACAGGAATCCTGCCGAGTTTCCGCAAGGCAGGATCAATAAAAACAAACAAAGTGCATAGACGGTACCAATAGCACATCAATTTGACGATGATGTACAATCTCTGGTACACATAGCTGGATAGAACACTGGGAAACCTTGGGTTATATTGCTTCTCAATTCCTCTTTTCAAATGATATATACCTCACACAAATTGGAGACATTGATGGTAGGTATGACCGAACAGTATCCGTCGTTTTGAATATAAAGGTTCTGGTTATCTGGATGCTAATCCATGACTAACATGACCATGGTTCCCTTGATGAACCTTCAGTAGTTTCCTGAACCCGTAGCATTCAGACTAAATCCTACTGTATCATTCACTGATTCTGTCTATTTGTATCTCACAGGAAGAAGTTCCCTCCCAGTACCCCCGAGGAGAACGTGCCTCTGGAATAACAGATCTTCATCACTGAGGTCACCAGGACAAGAGAACAACACTGCAGCAAGTATCAGCTCGCTGGAATATCGACATCAAGGGGTCCAGTGGATGAGATGCATCAGTTAGTCTGTCTGTTAATCAGTTGGTCTGTGAGGGGGGCCTTTACTGTAAGTCCTGACTTTGGACCTCCCCCACCCCTCCTCCAGGTCATTAAAGGCATGCATCTGTCAGTTAGTCAAACAGTTGGTCCGTATGGTGCTTTAACCTTGGATCCAGAAGCTGTGTTTGCCATAAAAACCAAGTCAGGGTGGGATTCCCCTCTTTTGAATTTTTTCCGGGGGAGGGGGGGGGGGATTCCTAAAATCATAGAGGGATTTTGTATCAACATGATGCAAGTTCAGACTGGACTGCTATTCGATCCAATGGGACAGAGTTTCACTTCCACCTATATAATTTTGGAGAGATTTCGAAAGGATGAAACAAAATCAGTCTTTCCCACTTTTCAGCGCAATCATTGCCTTGACCCCCACATCATTGTTAGCCCCATAATAAGTGAACCGGTTGATGTGCATCCTGTATGTGGTCCTGAAGCAAATGTTTCCATGTTTGCACACATTACTACATGGAAAATAATGTAACAAAGTAGACAATAGTGTTAGACTTATCATTGTGACCGTTTTCACATTTTCGATTCAAATTTATTAGTAAATGATGCATTGTTTGGATTTTTGGGTTAACACACTTGGGTTGATGCATAGAAGGTTCGAACCAGGGGTGCAAATACTTTTTAATTTTCAGAGACTACTTTTCTCGAAATCTGGACATTTTTAAGGGCTTCCGCCCCGACAACACACTTTCTCTATGAATTTCAGGGGCTACTTTAGTGACTTTCGAGGGCTACTTTGGTCATCTCGGGGGGGAAATTGCCCCCAGCCCCCCTGTATTTGCACCCCTGGTTCGAAATCCCACAGAATGATAGGCATACAACCTCCTATATGAATAGGTTTAGTGAGCTGTGTCAATGTTATGATGCTAAGCATGTAGTGTGTCTAAAGTTTGGTGCCTCCCCATAGTGGATGACAATAATTTTAAATTGGTACATTCAAACAATTTTTATGCAAGGAAGGTTTTTGATAGCACAGTTATTTCCACAACTTGTACCAAATTTTACCACATTTTTTCTCATGAATCAATTTACAAAATCAGTTTTCATGGGTTTCTGCGATTTGGTAAATTGAAATTGTTGGATGATTACAGAGAGGAAGATAGATGCAGTTATATCTTATTATCAGTAATTTGTTCATGTAGTGTTTTTTAAGGTGTTATCCTGCAAAAGTTGCTTGCTATATGCCAATTTTTTGGTCATTTCTGCTTTTTGTATCGGTAAATGCAAATGTTTTGCTAGCCTTGCTAGGTAAATTGCTGATAATGTACATGCAAGTCTGATTAATTTTTGGAAGAATTACTGCCGGATGGTTGCCATTCATTAGCAATTACCAATATTAGTCTTATTGTTATTCACTTGATTTTTCATTTCAATATGGAGGGCAAACATTAGTTTGAGAATACTCGCTAATATATTTTTGCCACTTCCTGATTCGAACCAAGATCACTAGCTGTGCATATTGATATCAAGCAAGATCTAATTAGCTGTCATCAAATTCATGAAGTGACAATTTCTTCAATTATGAGTTTTGTCCTGGCACATACATGACTGATTGAAATTGGCCCATTCCAATTTTGATGCAATATTTTTTTGTATGATTAGTTCTAGATGTTTTGTTTCTGCTATTTCCTATTGATAACCAAAGATGCTGAAAAGTAACTATTTTATAATAATGTCCAATTTTGTAGGCGATCTTATGAACTGGCTACTGTTAGATTTACTGGCCACTTATAAAAAATAAGTTGTAATTCCCAAGATTATTGTGGAACATGTCTTAATTTGCTTAATTATGTTGAGAAGAAAAAACTTTTGGTAATTTTGTATTTCCCAGTTTAACCGTTACTGTTCATCTGTTTGATTGATGTTCTATTGCACTTTGGGCACTTTGAATTGAACATATTATACTTCTAATAAATAACCTACCGTATCCATCACAGCTGTGAGCCAAGCAACGTTAGGCTAGTTCCAGAGCC
Source organism: Eupentacta quinquesemita (assembly GCA_032360705.1). Lineage (NCBI taxonomy): Eukaryota > Metazoa > Echinodermata > Holothuroidea > Dendrochirotida > Sclerodactylidae > Eupentacta > Eupentacta quinquesemita. Next base: position 2,736 of record JAUOBX010194886.1, read on the forward strand.
TGAGTGACATTGCCATATATTCATATTTCCCGATATGTTGTGGTATTTGATACATATAAGACATTTGCTGTGGTTGTACAAATCTACCAAGCTGGCAAATTGCACAGACACATTCATGAGAAAAGAGTTATGGGAGAACCTCGTATAAATATAAATTGCCTCATTGTTGGGAATCAGGCAACTTGCCCATTCCATTGAGGCTGACTACTGCCTAAATTTTTACCCTGAGGCTTTTTGATTTCTTGACTAAGATAACTTATGCTGATGTACAGGCTGATGATTCTACCTTGTTTGGTTATGGAAATGTTTTTTTCTTGGGGGATGGGGAGCCCTGTCCTATATATTTTGTTTGTTTAAGTCATTTGAGGTGCTTGTATAAGTCTTTGTGAGAACCACTCTGACGTTAGTTGACTATTGCTATTCCATTATGGGGTAAAACACTGTATTTCCCCTTATGCATCTTAATTAATTTGTTCACTGTTAGAAAAACAACAAGCCTATTTTTGACATTATGACAACAGTATCTTGGGAGTTTTGAGCTGTTGTAATTATTGCACACAAATAATGAGTGCGTGCACTTATAGCTGTCAACTGTTGACCGAGACACCCCCTATCGTTGAAAATAGACCTGCTATTTGATGAACATTAATGATGCTTTATTTGATTGAAGAACCGTCCAGGTCTATTTGCAATGTTGGTTAGGAAGAAATGCTTTGTGAGCTAATTTACGAGAGAGGGCATAGGACAAGACCTACACCGTGTCCTAAAAATTTGGCGCCAGACGTACCCCGACTGCTTCACTTATAAAGGTGCAGTGTTTTTGTTTGGCCTCTAATATTAGAGTTTGGTTCATTATGAGGCTCTTCTATTATTGTATATGTAACATATATTGTGATTATTATCATTCAGCCATCGTTGTAAATAATTCATGTTTTGGTCAATTTTATATAACCCTTTCATCGTTAGTAATATTTTTTACATTATTTTAATGTAGAATCTTTCAAACTGTAATCGGAATAGTGTAATAGTTATGTCTGTTGGGGATGGTATTTCAGGGAGCTTTATTACGGGGAATAGATTGGTTGTTGGCGATATCATTATTCAATTGTTAGACAAATGAGTAATGAAAGATAACACAGTACAGATAATCTTCTGAAGAAATGCATTTAATGTGAGTTATCCTGGATAATATAGCGTCCACCCAGCTTGTAATACAGGGTGATGACATCTGATTATGTTCCTCTGCCCAGGTGCAAATTTATGGCCTGTGAGGAGCAACTCCCACTGATTTAGTTGCTGATGCCTAATATCATATTATTAGAAGAGTATGGCATTATTATGAACATGATAGCATCCATTCATGTGACAATTAACACAGTATGATCAACCTTGCTTGGGTAAAATGCATTTATTGTGATTTGGATTGAAAGTTATTTCCTTGATATCATTCAACAATGAATTTGTTCATCTTGTGTAGTTTTTCAGGCAGTGTTCTTTGGGTGAAAAACGATTTAGCGTTGTTATTTGTTTGCTTCATCAAAATGCCTCACTTGATACATTTTCACTCAGTGCAACAATTTTGTTTATTAACTATTGTGTAACCAAATATGTTTGTATTGGACACTAGTTTGATCGTTAACACGGTTGGCTAAAATGAAGTATTTACTGTGTTACTTGTGTTTGAGTGTGTCATCAGCCTAGCAGTTGCAGGTGCAGTTGTGACAACGTCACTGGCCCTGTAGGTTCCACTGGACCCATACTTCCCGAATTATCACATCATTTTGATCTTTTTGACAATAATTAGTGAACTAAAATGTACTTCATACATGACCCCTATTGTTTTGAGTTTCGATCCAAGGTCATCTTGGGTCAGCAGAGGTCAAAGTCTGAAAACCCTGTAAACACAATAACTAGTAAACGAGACTCCATACTCGGAATGTAGGTTGGTCATATGGTACTCTACATGATCCCTATTTCTGGGTCTTTTTCTTCCCCGTGAGACGTCGTAGAACATTGCCTGATGATAGGTATGAACTTAATTTTCCCTTTGAGACGGGGTCATCCTGAATAGTTCAGATCGGATGTAAGGATTCATTGTCCAGTGAGATAAATATACCTCATTTGATATAGCACCCTCCCTATTCGGTCGGTGACTGCTCTAAGGCGCTTTATAGCATATTACCCCTGATCATGAGTGACTTGTCAAACCCGTACCATACAGTACCAGCTTGTGCCGTTCCAATCTCGACACGCTCGTCCCATGTGTCACCATATCGTGTCCCCGGGGACATCCCACATTGACGCACGCTACTATTTACAGATCACTTCACAAGGTTGGACGAGACACCGGAAAAGCCATCCGACTGGGATTGAACTGGCAACCATCTAATCAGTCCTAAGCTCTACCGACCAAGCTAATCCGATGGGGTAAAAAAAGCCCGTCTTGGGAGCAAGTTGGGATTAGTTAATCTCTCGATAACCTCTGGTTACAAGTTGTGCTTAAAAGCTATGTGGGACTATACACACACATCAGCAAAATCTGATAGTGCCGAGTTTTTATAAGGATTCGGGACACGGACACAAAGCTTGGGACTCTAATGCTAGTGACTTGGTCTCTGATTGGCTGGACTTGACTTCATCACTGGTCCAGTGTAGATATTCCAGTAGCTTAATAATATCTTGTTCTTATAAAGAACTTTTTCACGTCAATGACATGCTCAAAGCGCTTTACAGATATTAATTACCCTTGATCATTAGTGACTTGTCAAACCCTTTATAGCTCAGCAATTGACTACAGAAGATTTATCCCCCTGAGGAGAATTCAACCATGCACAGTCAGGCAGTGTCTCTAGTAGGGCTGTGAAACCATGGTTGTAATCACTCGAGTTGGGAATCGTTAGGCCACAGTCACATTCTGTGTTCTGTGTGCCTTTTCTCTTGCCATAGCCATCATCCATCCATCCACCCTGTTTTCCTTCTTCCTGGCCTTCCCTTCTGAACTACCTGAGCGTAATTTACAAAAGCTGTACATGAGTTTTCTGGGAATTGGATTAGCTCAGTGGGTAGAGCATTGATTGGACTTGTGATCAGGAGGTTGCGTGTTTGAGTCCCAGCCGGCTGACTTTCCCCACCCAGGCTATATTGGGAATCTTGTGAATAACAGTGGGCGTCGCCTGTGGTAGCAACTATTGGGAAGACCCCCGGGGGACACGATGGCGTGACACACTGTTTTGGTGCGCCCGGAAAGAACAGAAAGCGTTGTGCAATGTAACCACTCCTACAGGACTTACACTGATTGCCCGTCGACAAACAAACGCATCATCTTCAAAATACTATGAAAAACCTACAACGGTGTGTTGAACATACTGCGAACACAACACAAATTGCTAAATCCATCAGGAGGAAGTGTTCCCAATTCACAGCGCCTCGGATCTGGAGCTCGGTACCCAGCCGTACCAGACACGTACAACACATTCAAGAAGAATCTTAAATAATTTCTAAGTACCCTTATATTTTCGTAGAGCTGTTGTTCAAGCGCTTCAATCTTTTAAGAGAAGCGCTATATGAAAACTAATATGTATGTAACGTGCCATTTGGACAGGTCACTAATGATCAGGATTCATATCTGTGAACCGCTTTGAGACCACTTGTAAGCAGTGTTGAGCACTTTATAAGAACTGGATATACATCCTAATGTTACCCTCCTTGTTTCCCTTCATCCTGGCTTTTCCTCCTACTGTTATCTGAACTACCTGAGCATCATTTCCTGAGTTTTCTGGGAATCAGATCAGCTCAGTCGGCAGAGCTTTATGGACTCATGACCAGAAGGTTGCAGTTTCAAATCCCACCTGGCTAGCTTTTCCGGTACCTTGGCATTTCTGGGAACCTTGTGAGGTGACTTGTATAGTGGTGAATAGTACACCATATTTGGCAGCCCTATAGGGATCCTGGGGCTAACGATGATGTGATACACAGTGTTCGTGCGTTAGGAAAGAAAAGTATGAAATGTGCACTATAAGGTGGAAGATTGACAAGTCACTAATGATCAGGGGTACAATCTGTGAAGCACTTTGAACATGTCATCGACGTGGAAAAGTGCTATAAAAGAATGAGATATTATTATTCTCTTCAGACACTATACAAATTCAGCTGACCTGCAACATTCTACGCCAGACCCACAACTTAAACATCCCACTGGAAATTAATTACCCAGTACGTTTGTGGAAATCACAGAAGCGTTAGTTACTAGTGTGCAACGTGAGTGGGAGTGCACGGACCATCAATGTAAAACAGGTATATAGGTGAGTCCTGATTTCGTTGTCCCTATAGGATGGAGGTTTGTATACAAATCCCATACATTAGGGGTACAAAATGTGGACTATACTCATGAAAATCCTGTAGCAAACAAATTATAACTGGTACCTGAATGGAGAAATTTGTTCATAACAAATTTATGAATTTTGTTAGTGACTATTATCACCTTTTGTATTTTTTTGCTACCAAGCTGCTACCAAATATTTACTGAAGAAAATGGGAATTAGGTGTGTCTTGAAGATAGTGTTGCCAGAATGGTACTCCCCAGAAAGTTACACTTCAGCACTCAAAGTGTTTATGATAAACTGTTTGAAGGGAAAACTCATTTCAGTCCAAACCTGACATCCATACAATTGTCAGGATTACCTTTCTCAGCCATATTAATTATTGTCATGGTCTGCAAATATTTTCTACAGAATCGAATCAATGGAATATTTATAAGAAATTCTCTCAGTTATACCACAGTGGCGCTACACACTTTTGCAAAATCAGTTTGAGGGACCAAAGACTCTGAGGGCCAATGACCATGCAACAGAACATTGTACAGGGATGGATTTTGTAGCTATTATTTTCAGTTCTCAATATTAATTATTTTCATTGCCTGCAAATATTCTCTACAGAATCGAAACGATAGAATAATATATAAGAAATTCTCTCAGTTATATATACTACAGTGACATATCACCCACTACTGCAAAATCAGTTTGAGGGATCACAAACTTTGAGGGCCAATGACCCTGCAACATATCATTGTACAGTGATGGGGTTTGTAGCTATAATTTTAGTTCCCAATATTATTTATTGTCATTGTCTGCAAATATTTCCGACAGAATCGAAACAATAGAATAATACATGGGAAATTCTCTCAGTTATATACATACTGCCTGCAGTGACATCACACACCACTGCAAAATCAGTTTGAGGGATCAAAAAACTTTGAGGGCCAATGACCCTGCAACAAAACATTGTACAGTGATGGGGTTTGTAGCTATAATTTTAGTTCCCAATATTATTTATTGTCATTGTCTGCAAATATTTTCGACAGAATCTCAGCTATATACATACTGCAGTGACATCACACACTACTGCAAAATCAGTTTGAGTGATCAAAAAACTTTGAGAGCCAATGACCCTGCAACAGAACATTCTACAGATTTTGTAGCTATAATACTAGTTTTCAATCCTCCATGAACATGACATTGACAGAGTTCCCATCCTTCCAAGAGAATGAAATTGTATGATCGAATTTCGAAATTCTAAGCTGGAGTTTTACAGCATCTCTCTTGCCTAGATGGTGGTACTTTTCCCTGTTCCTCTTCTTTGCTTTCTTTACTACCTCCACAACAGAATATTCCACAGAGATGGGGTTTGGAGCTATAATTTCAGTTCCAAATCCTCTATAAATACTTGCTTTGATGACCATGGAGTTGACCTCTGAGTGACAGGTTTTCCAACTGCTTTATTGCCTAGATGGTGGTACTTGTTCCTGATCTTTGCTCTCTTTACTACTGCTGTCTCCCCGCCTCTCAGCTCCTCTGCATCTCATTTCCTGTTGTTTAATATTAGCTTTGGTGATGGCCCTGAAGTTGTTGCCTCAGGCCACAGGTTTGACAGCATCTTTCCTGCCTAGATAGTGGTACTTATCCCTGTTCCTCTTCTTTGCTTTCTTTCCTTGGAGCTATAATTTCAGTACCCAGTCCTCATTGTTGTCCTCTAGGCCACAGGTTTTACAGCAGCTTTCTTTCCCAGATGGTGGTACTTGTTCCTCTTCTTCTGCTCTACGTTCTTCACTACCGCTGTCCCCCCGCCTCTCAGCTCCTCTGCATCTCATTTCCTGTAGTTCAATATTAGCTTTGATGACGACCCTGAAGTTGTTGTCCTCTAGGCCACTGGTTTGACAGCATCTTTCTTGCCTAGATGGGGGTACCTGTTACTCTTCTTTGCTTTCTTCACCACCTCTCCAACAGAATATCGTACAGAAATGGCGTTTGGAGCTATAATTTCAGTTCCCAGTCCTCGTTTGATATTAGCTTTGGTAATGACCCTGAAGTTGTTGTCCTCTAGGCCACAGGTTTTAGAGCAGCTTTCTTGCCTAGATGGTGGTACTTGTTCCTATTCATCTTCTTCGCTTTCTTCACCACCGCTGTCTCTCCACCTCCAATCTCCTCTGCATCTCGTTTCCTGTCTTCTTGTCTGGCCGCCACCCTCTTCCGGTCCTTCTTGAAGTGTCTGTCATTCTGCAGCTTAGTAACTGCATCCTGCTGGCCAGCTTCATCTGAGAATGAAACAATGAATGTGTTTTAGACGATAGCTGACATGGGAAACATACCCACGAAGCCAATTATCCACATTTCCTGAAGGACATATCCTCCAGTTTTAACACATTGTGTTCCTGATATACCCTATGGAAGTGTGTCCTTTGTTTAAGAAATGTATTTCTCATCAAATATAACCCTAACTTAGACCTTAACTGTGCTAACTGGGTGACCCACGGGAATTAATCATGCATAATTCAGTATATCACTTCGGACCCAGGTCCATTGGACCCAGGTTCATGATCCACCCCCCTGGCGTAGACAGAGGCACTATACTTGTGTACAGTTCACTGGGGATTGGATGAGCAGTTGGACACTGGCACAATCTTGCAATCTTCTACTTGGCTACCCTTTATCCTAAGTGGATGTGAGTCCTTCCCATTCATTCATAAAATCCAACAGTCAAGGGTTGGGATCATGTAAAAACTTTCACAGTGAGGATGAGGCTCTCGGTTCTATAACAATACACACAATCTTGCATGAATGTCACATTTGTTCATCACATAATAGCGTATTGTTGTGCAGCATATTACGTGATGTCGATGATTAGATACAGTGTAAGTTATGAGATAATATAATGTTAGTGTTTCCTATGACTAAAAACAGAATGAGCATAGTGGGGCCGTGTACCAAATTATTCATGATAGCACATATGGCCTCAGACCCATAGCTCAAGCTGTATAATAATATTATTGGCTATAGAATAGTTTCTAGGAAATGAATAAAAAGCAGGCACTGTGCTAGTCTGCAATTTCCTACCAATGGTAGGCTTGTAAAGATTGACAAAGAGTTGGTGCATGAGCGGATCGAAGAATTCTGCATAATGAATATCTCACCTTTCAGCATTGGTGTTAGGAGTGATCCACTGGAGGTAATGTAGGTCTGGGAGTGGCCGGCTGGAAAGATCTTCTTCTTCAACAGAAAGCTCATTTCATCTGTAATGAAACAAACTAGTATTGGACAAGTACCCGTGTAAATCTACAATCCCAGCCAAAGGTTGTTGTTCATTTACATTATTAGGGCATATATTGGGGTGGGGGAGAGATTCGACCAGCTGAATAGAAGCAAGAGACACTATAGCCACTTCATGCTCGCACTGCTCCAATGGTTTCGTCAGGGATCGCACATTGATGCCAACACACAAATTCACAGCCATCTCAAGACTGAAAATAGATCATTCTGACCAATTTCTGTAAAAGTCAACAAAACTCAACGGTTGCATGTATTTTGCAGATTAGACATGATAAATGACCCATGGCGATCAGGACTCTCCTGTGAAACTATTTAGGACTGATCGTAGACCATATCCACCAAGTTGAGGAACTAATAAACTATATAAATTTGCATACATCATGCAAATTGAACTAATCAATTGGCATATTTTGGGCTGAAAATCTGATCGGTTCATGCCACCCATTATCATTCTGTTCAAGGAGTCAAACTACATCACCATAGCTTCTATGGTTCCCCCAGAATCCTGGTAACAAGTTAGAACAATAATTTACATGAAGAGCCTCAACTAACTCGAAAATTTACTTTCATGCTCCAAATATCATGAGTTTGAGTATATCCGATCCCAATCTAACTAGCTCACTCTTCAAGAGATATTGCATTACCTGGCAGGTGGGAAACATACACACATACATAATAACAATACCTTGTGATCATATAGTGTTCCCCATGACATGTTTGAAGCACTTTACAGATATTTCCCTGATCATATGGAGCCATACACACATTGTGAATCACAGAGTATATGGCAGCAGCTAACTCAGCGCTGATTATATGCAATCTTCCCACATGTTCTCAATAGCACCTGGCTGGGAAGTGGCAAGGGAGATGAACCACCTTGCCCAAAGCACACCGGGAAAGCCAGTGGGCAGGGCCTAAACGTATAATCTTTTGATCGCCAGTTCAGAGCTCTACCAAGACAGCTTATCATTTCTGCGATACATACACACCACACTACATAAAAACTAATCGCTGAGTCTCTCCCTGAACTTTTCCCGAGCGAGAAAATAATTCCTCCAATATTCCAATAAATACATTGAGTGGGTTAACAATCTAGGTGCCACATATTTATGTTTCATTGCACACATAGCAACATTCTTTCTCATTCAGTTGAAAAATGAAATAAAGTTAGGAAAAGTCAAGATTCTAGTCACCTCTCAGCCCTTTCAGTTTGTATCTGTGCATCTTCTGCTCATGAGAATCTCCCAGGTCCTCCAACCTGAATCAATTTATGTTAAAGAATTTGCGTCTAATTGTTAAAATTTGTATTCTTTATTTTCGATCATCATTTTGATCATCCATCTTACCATCATTTCTGCACTTTACAGATCTTGGTCAGTCGAATTGGGCTGCACACAACATCAGCCAGATTAGCAACAGCAATCATAATAGTGCAAAGAATTTCACACCTTTTTGGTTACTTGCGATAGCAAAGTAACCTTTGCAGCCAGCTTGCTGTGTGTGTGTGTGTGTGTTATCGTCGGTCTGTTTCGCTTGCTTGGAAACATTGTAAGTCACGAAAGAAAAGTTGGATCGAGCCCAAATTCGGTATGTGGATGCGCCCTATCGGGGAGATGC
>JAUOBX010194997.1:0-11953 GCA_032360705.1 Eupentacta quinquesemita
GTAGACATGGACCAGGTCTTGGAGGTAGGAAGGTGCCAAGCCATGGTAGCACTTGAAAACATACGTCACAATCCGAATATAACCGTTATAACACGATAATCAGTTGATCCTAATTTTCCAAAACAGTTAAATTACCAATAAATGTTCGGATACTCTGCCATATGTTTGTCAGGTGGGGCACAAGGAAGCAATTCAACATAAAAATCTAACGAATTTGTAGAAATGTAGCTGGTTCGTTCACATTACCACGGTTCTAAAGTTATTAGCTAGAAGTCAATAATTACTGGTTCTACCAGTGCTGCCTCTCGCTCGTGTGAATGAAACTCACTGGATCTGAACGGTTCTCTTCCCGTGACACTGTTGGTGTGGCTGGTAGTATGTTGACCCTGCCACACCCGCCTGGACGCCGTTGCTGTTATCGCAGGCACAGATTCTTCAGGGGTTGCTGCGAGAACTCCTCATTACACTGTATGATTTATTAAACAATAGCAGCAAAGCCGCTGTGTTTTCACTCAAGCCTTGGTCACACCGCAGCGATAGTCTCTAGTTACATACCTTCCGTGATTTGTGCAAAATCGCCCTTCAGCCCACTAGGTAGATCTGCACCTACTTTAGTCATGCTTGGACGACCCATGGTATTTCAGAAGAAGGATTTAGACGGAGTTTCGAAATGTCAAAGTTGTGGTAGCACCTGCCCTTATGTCACAAAAATTCATGTTTTTAGAGGCATGATTTGTTGTTATGAATGTATTGTTCACTATACCAATGTACAGGGAAACTGATAGCCGAATTGTTTGATAGTAAGTGCGAATACGGACTAGCGCCTATAGGACTGTGCCTTATGGGATCGACCGAAGCGCGGGAATTTTAGCACAATTGTAAGTTTACAGTTGAAGTGAAGACACACATGTCCTTGGAGGTTAAGCTGAATAAAATTGAGCTGCCAAATGAGGGGGGGGGCAGCACTTCCATGGGGGCGTGCGCCCCCTATGGTCTCCCTGGCTACACCACTCTATGGGAGGGGGTATTGGAAAATTCGACGTCCCGCGCCAGCCTAGGGTGGGTCTACTTACGAAAATAATAAATGTTCTGGAGCTGGAATACGAACGGAGCCAGTTTTTCAACTCCGACTGCCGCGTCAGAAAACTAGTTATTTGGCCACCACCGTCTTCGCAAGACCTTCTTTCGTCCCTGGTAGCAGGTGTGTTGAAACACCACTTTAATTTAGCGAGATTCAAAACCGTACATTTCCTTCCACGCTCCGCGATAACCCGTGAATGCGCCACGCACCTCGCCGGCCTTAAGCAGCAGGGTGTGTGTCCACCTATGAGGCTATAAAAAACTTGTTTTTATGCAACATGACAAAAATTACTTCATGCCTCGAATGCTATTCCTGGATTTCCGCAGCTACTCCCCAACCCCACCAACCACACCAACCCCCTCTTGAGAAGACGAGCACACGCACCCCCACACTCTCAAAAAAATAGGAGACCTGCTACTCTAATGCAGCTTTTACAATAAAGTTATGACGCATCAGAGACCAGTTGTCCCCACGTGAACGTATTCACAAACCCGCTGTCGTCCCTGGAAGGAATGTGTGAAAACATTCAAATCATCCCACCAATTTGGGTGGACCCTGAAACCAAAATCAAATTTCGATATTTTGAATTTTCAGCCCCCCTCCCTCCCCTATTTGAAATCCTTCCCCACCCCCCATCACCAAAGAATCATGGAACTCCGAGTGCCGCGTCAGTAACTAGTTATCCAGGCCCTCACCGTATTCCCAAACCTTCTATCGCCCCTGGGAGCAGGTGTGTGAAAACACCACCCCAATTCGGGTGGAACTTAAACCAAAATCAAATTTCGTAATTTAATTTCACATTGACTACATATTTGACTGCCGTTCTTCGACCGTTTTCCGGCACTCACGGACAGGTATATCTTCAAATGTCCTCGTAGCTCCGAAACAATGACTATTATGCATTCCCTTATACTATCTCATCCTATGTCGAATAAACAATCGCCACCACTCTTCACGCGAAAATCAGTGCTACCAATGACTGAGAATATTTATAACGGTATAACAGTATCGTGATTGTCAATTTTAATTCAGTATAGCGCCACTATTGGTAGAAATAAGACTCCGAAATAGCGTTTTCAACGGAGTTTTTGGCGGAAAAATTCACTTTTTTGGCTTGGGGGTTGTGTTTGTTAACTGTAATTGATCAGATGAGGTAGACTAAATATTCAAGTATATCATGTCAACATATTGGAGGCTTGGGGGTCACTGTGGGGGTGCAGGATACACAATTACTGTTCATCCAATTATGTTCGACTAATTAGCATATTTGCATGCATAATTAGCTCGGTCTGCCATTTTGTTTCCATTTTCAGAATCCTTGACCCTTTACCTTTCTATTGATATGCAGTTCCCAATTGACAATTATGCTTCTAGAAAAAGTTATTGTCTTCTCAAAATGAAATGTCCATCTCAGCGGTATAGGCTAGTAGGTGAAGATGTCTACGGTTTATCGCAAAACTGCGTTTGGAAAAAAATCGTATCCAGTTAAGAGCCGTTGGCCTCAATCCGTGAGTTCCTCTGGAACTTTCCCGCTCATCGGGTGTGTTTCGAGCATCGTTTAAATGATTATTTATGCCATCGATTACTTCATGAAAACCCGTAACGAATATCAACTGCGCAATGTGCTCAGTATTTTCATAGTCATTCCCACAGATATGTTCCGCGGATGATATACCGTGTATCGTTATTAAACTGATTTATAGCTCCACCCCACCGTGTTCTTCACGGATAACATTTCCACTTGATCAGTTAAATTGAGTAATAAAACATTAGAATCGATGATGATCCGTCTGGGACAAGACGGATGAGGCTCAGAGAAGCAATAATATACCAGGTTATACCACTCGGCTGGCAAAAATGAAAATTTACAGGAAGGACCACATGGAATTGTCAAATATAATACATATTTTAATTGGCATCGATTATGAGTTTCCTGATATTTTTACCTACTGATAATCTCCTCTCTAACTTTGACACTTAGAAACTGAATTTATAATTTGAAATTTATCAGAAAACAACGGATCATGGAAAAAAACGGAATCAATTATTCGATAGTGTGCTTGCCCTGAGTTGGACGAAATCAACAGGTGACGTTTTTACCGCCAATGATGCTCGTGTACGAAGACACTCAGGAGACCCGCACTATTAGTCTGTATTGCTGTTTTTTCATCCTATCTCCTGTACTCTCGCCATAAATCGCTTTGAATATTGTCGATGACTTCCAAATTAACGTTATCAAGTGGACTAGTGAAATTATTATGCTGCGTTTTTACCCCCCCCCCCCCCCCCACACGTAAATGATTCGTTATATTGACATTATGGATGCTGCGAGCACCACCATGGGATCTCTCATCTTCCATTCCTGTCGGATAACATCACACCTTTTTACGCATGTTTGCTTCACAATGCATCATTCGTATGGGCGTGTTTGATCAGACGAGCAGTTCCTTCACATTCTGTGTGTCGCTCGGAGCATCTGCCTAATGAATATCAATGAGACAGACTAGGCTGAAATCGTACAAATAGATCAGCTCACACTCGCGTCTCAATGAGCGCAGCGCCTTTTCTTCGGTTCTCGAGGATGGCTAGCGAGACACCTCTCTCCGACACTCCGACTGTCCCAAGTCAACGAACCACCGCGCCGGAAAAATGGCGGGGCTGCGATGAGCCTTATTCATCAATTCATCAATTTCGGCACTTCGGATAACTAGTCAGTTCTTCGAAAAAATAGTGGATCTTCCATTGATTACCTACTGATCCTGCTTGAGAGCCTGTCGTTCACCACCGGTAAATATTCTTCTCCAGTTCCTCAGGTCTTGAGGGATTGGCGTGTTCTCGTGTCAGTGGTTCTCTCTGACAAACATATACCGATGGATGCCTATCTTGTAGCCTGCTAGTGGCATAACCTTCACCGGAACTTCAATAGTTTGTATTTTATTCCGTCATTTTTTAGCAAGCATTTTTCAGAATTTGTGAATATTGAAAAACCATGGAAATCACCCATGATGGCGAGATGTTCACGCTTAATCATAACTTTCTCGTTCTTTCCCGACTGCAGGTGACACATCAGATTTGACTTTATCATATCGTTCCTCATATGATTGCGGTGATCATAAGCGTAGGCCTACTAGTACGGTGGCCAAAGTGTTTTTTTTTGGTCGGACCTTGAAAGTGTTGGCAGCCTTTTTTTTTATCGCTGAAAACAAAATGTCCAAATTGGTCGAACGTGTCAATTATTTCGCTTCCGAAAATCGTTTTTGAAGAACTATGGGTGCTTCCTATTGTGCTATTCACAGATTCCAACTAGGCAAACGCTAGGCCTACTGTCTCTGGCTGCAGATACCTAACCCAGTTGTCCTCAATAAGAGGTCCATGGAGTCGCGATGTGACCAAGGCTGTATCTCCAGGTTCCTTTCAGACTCCAGACGGTGACAATTTTTCATTTTGCTCAACGTTTTTGGGGCTCATGGACGCGTTTCGATTACACTCTTCCCGGTCTCAAATTAACTCCATGAATACCAAAACTAGACACGATGCCACCCAGAGCGCCCATAATCGCTATTGTTCTGAACACGTAAGTGGTAATCGCACCATGGATATGTAACGTCAAAGAAACACTCGATATTGCTCAGTCATGAAACACCTAGTCGCATCCATAGACACCCTGTCTACCTGATTTCGGGGGGCGCATTACCGTTCCATGTAGCGGGGAAGGTGCGCAATATTATGCCCGAAAATACCCCATTCCCCTTACATTGAACATATAGAATTATGTTAGGAGGTCACAAAATGTTGCACTAGTCTCAGCCCGGCTGTGAGCTCCCCATGCATTAGCTCATAGCAAAAAGGACAGTGAAGAGCCTGAATGAAGTTTCGTTCCTTTGCATTGATCGACAAACACCATTATCCAGTTACCGCATGATTCCATACACCATCCTGAGCCGTTTACCAACCCGACCTCAGAAAACACAGAATCAGTATGGACACTGTTGTAGTAGACAACATACTCAATCAACAGAGCAAGAGACTCAATGGTAGGCCTTCTCTTTGAAATATCACAGACTCATAGAATGCCTCACGATCTGGGTCAGGAATTGATTTGCCAAATGATTCCCCGCAGTTTGTGTCGCCGCCGATACAGACAACTTTCAAGTAATACGAAATGTGTGAGTAGACATGTACCTCTACTGTACCATTCCACAAAACGGTAGGGGAAACAGTGATGTACAACGCTAGTCTCGTTCAATCTATTTCGAAGAGAAGAAAGCATGGAAGAAAAATGCCATATGAGATTTTGGAATGCAAACATCCTAGTCGGAGCGAGTTCTCGAAAGCTGACAGTGGTTCTATGAGTTATTTAGTATGCATAGGAATAATGGTCGAACAGGGCCCTCTAAACGAATGTCACTGTATGTTATTGCTAATGCAGAACTCAAGTTGCTCAAGTTTAGCGTCGTCAAATGTGTTCGAAGAATCAGAGTAGCATTAGTGTGACTCATACATTGCCTACCTCCAAACGAATTTCACCTTATTTCATGATTGCAGTAGTATCGTATTATTCAATGTCTTCAGGGGTACTAGAAGCCACGCCTAAAATGAATCGGGAACCATTGTGAGAGCCTGACCTAACTGAATGTGCGCAATATCGGTCGAAGAGCGCCCTCTAACCACATTCACTGTATTTCTTGACTATTTCACAAGCGCAAGTGACTGGATTAGTATTCTATCATTCGATAACTTCAGAAGTACTAGAATCTTCTCTTTAGATTATTCAAACCCCCTTTTCAGATCACAACCATTAGCCGATGTGTCCAATTTTAGCGGCCATTTTATTTATGCTCTTAAACAAAATTGCTCAACATTGCCAAAGTGCCAACAGTGGTTTTCTCATATCGGACACCGTATCGACCAATATCAATAACAGAGAAACTATGTCGTTTGGGTGCAAGGTTCACCCTGGTGGCCACCGGACTATACTTAAGATTAGTTGTTGCTGTAAATATTGTTGCTACAGGTGTTCGCATATTGTCAAAACTGCAAAACAATTAGATTACAATTAGTCTTCGGATGTCTATATTGCAGTGTCAGTAATGACGTTGTTAAGCACGGGGCAGCGTGGTAGATATGACAGCTTACTAACTGTGTATAAAAAATACTCGCAATTCAAAAATATGTAAACGATATCCTCGAATGCAATTCAAGACTGGGTTCCGATTGAATGCTTCTAACTAATGACAGTACTCATAGTGTATCATGTATGTTGTAACGTAAGTCAACTATCATTGTGACGCCGCATGTTAGTGAAATTGTAGCATATTCTTTAATTTTGCCCAATTCTGTGTTGTAGGACCTGTAGGTCCAATTTATGTCATTGAAATCCTGTAATATCATCGAAAATTTTATTTACGGTATTGTTTTGTATTTTGTGAAAATTCACTTTTTCGCAAAGTTTGAGATCAGTTGATCCTTTGCAATCTCTGAATAGTTTCGAAATGGTATGAAAAATAGTGACAATCATAATTTCGTGGTAGAATTCGTAATCTGTGACATTTCACCTTGTTTCGAATTTCATATTGATGCCAGCTTCGGCGCTTGAATATAGTGAAGATGATTTTAGAAAGCCGATTGTCACAAGCTAGCCAACAATTAAAGGATTCCCCTCCTTCATTTCTCGAAATTGATAAACGCCTCAATTTTAGGACAAATTTGCCACTGTGACTTTTCACCATGTTGCAATGTTCGATATCAATGCATTTTTTTAGTGTCGAGGAAATTATGACGAAAAGTCAAAATCACAATACACCCTTAAATCATGGGATATTCTATGTGCTGCCAGTTACTCTAGAGGAAAGATACGGAGGGGAACTCCACAACCGAATACAATGATGCATCAAGACGTTCTCTGTATTATTTAACATGCCACAGATCAAACAGAACTCGATATATCGTGAACGTCAAACGACTCGTCAATGATTAATGATGTTTCCACTATCTGTATGTAACATGTCAGTCATGACAATCAACTGCGCAATGTGATCCAGTAATTATTCCCTGAGGAGGCCTGACGGTTTATATCATGTGTCTTGTTATTGAGCTAATTTATAACGCAATTCTATACCCTGTTCTTTAGTAGGTATAAATAACTAGCGATACACTGTCATAAAACGGTCTGGTGAAACGCAAAGTTGCAGTCAATCTAGTCGCGCATAATTCAAGCAAGCTCTTAGTAATGCAACTTGCCATATCGCAGAGACAGCTGTTGAAACTATTTTAATGGGCATGTGGTTTGATGGCTGTAGGCAGTACACATTATTCACTGTTCATGATTCACGAATAAAACCTGAAACTTGAACAAGAGTTTTGATGTAACAAAACATCATCAATCCCACACAGATCACTGGTCAGGACTTCTTCCGTAGTTTGATGAGGTATGGGAAACTGACTTTATGACCCAGCCCTTATCTCAGCGATCCCACGAGAATGCCATGCTACTGTGGGGTTTCATGTGAAGCCTGTAGAAATATTATTTGTTTAATGCATCAATTCCTCTCTTGGACTGAAACAGTCCCCAGTACCGTGATTATCGAACGTCGATCTTTTTAACGAATAATGATCATTCCACTACCGTTATACATGAGATTTGTCACGAATAACAACCGTGCAGTGTGTCCAAGTAATTATCTTCACAAACAACTTTGTGACCTAATAATACAAACCTGTCTTTTCAACTAATTTATAACGTCATTATGATATGTTCGTCACGCGTCATATGTTAGGCTACTAGGGCTGACTGAAACAACAGACGATGTTTTATCATAAATATAATTGAATAGAATACGACAGGCCTACGTATCTAGCGCCTGATCAGTGAGAGATTGCTGTAAGCGCTTCACAACACAACAATAATACGTAAAAATAAAGTATGTCATTTGAGGTTCAGGAAAACAAACTACGCATAGAGTACTCTCAATAAACTAACGAGGTACCATGCATCTCCAATGGTATCAGAAAGAAAGTGCCATGTACAGATACGGACCTCTGTAGGGGTCCATCAGCTACGTATGCTCTCCTGATCTCGAAAATGCTTGCTCAAAAATTATAGGTACCAGTTCCGACCATTTTCAAGATAACATATATATAATGTATAGTATGGGATCAACAATGCCAGACAAAACGTCATCCTTATCGGGCCTGGCGGACGCCCTTGACCCGATATAAAAGAAGGCAACTCTCACTACACATGAACCACAAATTCCTAAACCAAACACTTCAAAAACATTATTATTCAGTAATATATCCACTTTGGGGAGCCTAAATAGTGTTCACATGCAATGTTCGGGGTATGAACACGTTGCGGGCAGCGGTAACTGAAGAATCTTGCATTTTTAGTAGCCATAAGTGTTATTTTCATTTAGCTAGAGGTAGTTTGGGGCAGCGAACACAATGCTGCAATCTGTTTCCCCATATCTTGTTTAGTTTTTTAGATATAGGCGACAGTAACTAGCTTTTTTGAGCGACCCTAACCCGATAACGGTGCTATGAACTCGGGGTATGGCTCATTGGACCAGGCGTGCCGAGTTGCATCGTATATATGTTCAACTTGGATATTTACTACTCGCTCCTTGGATGCGAATCTAGAGAAGTGCAATGTTAAAAAAATTGTCTTCAATCGCTGGCGTCATCGCCCAGTATAGCGTTCTCACTCATTTCGCGAGATGTTCCCACCGGACAACAAACTTCGAAAGCGGGTCTCTCCACAACAAATCACTCGATTTTTACGGGAAAGGTATCGTAAGTAGCTGAGGAAATACTATATAATATATCAAAATTAAAAAAAAAAAATTCATGAGGCCTACAAAAAATCAATGAGAAATTAAGTTAGGCTGTCAGCCTAGCCTACCTGAATCACCCTTTTAGACAAATATACGAACCCTACACAAAAATTATTTACTTTCAGAAGAAACGACCCTACACCTCCATTTTGAATTACTGGACCCATTTCCTGTATGGGAAATGTCAGTGGCCCAGCCCAGATTGATTCAATGCCTGAAATGAACTACCTCTCGTATCCAATATCGAAAGCGAGGTACATACGGAGGTAGCGTATCCACCTGAACGCAAAAAGCCAATGCAAGACAATTCCTCGGCTGTGAATGGCCAGCAAAATGTTCTCTAATATACTTTAGACGGGTGGGCCGACATTGTGAGTACCACCATGTAATATTCCACGTATCACATTTGTAATGGCTTATAGTGCTATCAATATTTCTATAAAAACATGTAGGGAACATCAACTGCGCAACGTGTTCCAGTTACTATCCCCAAAGGAAGGTTGTGCGGTAATATAGCGTGTCTCGTTATGTCTTATTTATAGCTCCACCCCACTGTGTCCTTCACGGATAACATATCTGCCTGATCAGTCGACTTGGGTATTAAAAGAAAACTCGACGACGATCTGTCAAAGAATGGGGGTGAGGCTCAGGAAGCAATAATCTACGACGTTCTGATCGAACTATGCCACAACGACGGCTGTTATAAATCATTTTTTCCCTAATTTAATTTATTCAAATTGTGGGACCGAATGTGGGACCAACAATAGGGAGAAGTGCAACCGAGGAAGCGCTGTTGTTGCGTATTTGTTACAAAATATAATTTCATTGGCTCATGGTGATACTCAGTTTGTATTATACTGATTTTCCTTCAATAATGAAGTTACTGGTTTAGAGTTTCAATTAAATTAACATCAGCGAATGGAGAAAATAATCCTGTCGTGCGTGCGGGCGTCGTCAACAAGAGCATGAATGTCAAATTCTGGTGATCCCTTCTTTTTAGACAATATGAAGTGTTAGTTTACTAATACTCACTGTTAACACAAGAACGATTACTATGGTGCCATATGGTACACAAGCTCCATCCACTATGAGGTACCTTGAGGTGGGTCGTGGACTTATCATTGGAGTATAGAATAGACCATGCCAGACCTAGTGTCATCTGCATCGGACTGGACAAACGCCCACAAGAGGATCAAAATATGCATCCGATCGAACGAACGAGGTAGCACACGTATTCACCCATACACAGAATGACCAATGCAATACAAATAATCGGCGCTGCCATGCAGACGCTCCCAACGTGACCCAGATGAGTCCAATGCCTGAAATTGATCGATTGATATAGTAAACATTCGAAGACCACTAATTTCGAGTAAGGAATGGATGAGTAAGTGTACATAGTATATCGATCTGTGTGACATACATCATATTGGATGTTATCCCCAACACCCAGACGAGCCACAGTGGGCCGGCCGGAAACAGACGAGGTAACACACAAAACGAAGCGCATATGTAGGTACTCCATCCAGTCAAACACAAAATGGCCAATGCAAGATCGGGTCCGCAAATGGCCTGCAAGACGTATTCGAATGTCAGCGCAATAACTTTATAGCGAATTGTATGTTAACTATACAAACATCTCAGATGATATGGACGAGGTTATATTGATGTCAGTGAAGGTATATTACAATATTTAGGCAATTTCCGATATACCACTGGGAGCCATTTTTGGGTAAATTAGGTCTAAACTTCTGAAAAACTCGGAATCTAACACTAGTTCGTTCCGCCAAAATGTTATTGAATGAATTCGAATATGAGAGTTGTATATATGTCTCAATTAGTTTGTTTCTCTGAAACATTCATGCTCATCACATGTATGTGAAACGCCAAATCAATGACTTACAATATTATCGGTATTTTCATGGGGACCTGTAACGAATATCAACTGCGCAATGGGATCGTTGCAATTGATATAGAGTGTCTCGTTATTGGACTAATTTATATATCCAGCCTGTCGTCTTCTTCTAGGATAACACTTGGATCAGTTAGAATGAGGGGTAACACATTCATATTTACGATGATCTGTCAGGGAATCAGGGAATCAGGCTCAGGGAAGCTGTGGCTGGGAAAAAAAAGACAATTTACAGCGACCACCATGATAGGGCCCAATTTTTTTTATTTTCCTGTAGAAAGTGAGTGAAAAATGATAAACTATTTCCATTGGGATCGATTATGAAGCCCCGAATAATTTTACCGACTGATAATATTCTCACTAAGTTTGACAAATAGACTACAAACTGAATTCATATCCGAAAAAATATTATGAAATAACGAATCATACTGAAAACGGATGCAATTATTCGATAGTGTGCTTACGCTGAATGGGACGAACCAACGCCAATTAAGCCAAAACGTGTACTATAACACGCGACAATCCCTCACTTTAGTTACATCTGTATCAATCATTATTTCATCCTACTTCCTGTACTCTTGCGTTGAATTGCTCCGAATAATGTCAATGCCTTTCAAATGGACGTTATCAAATAGTCCAGTAAAATTATGATATTGCGTTCAATGCCCAAAACTCCCAGAGGTGATTCGTTAGACTGATATCATGGATTGTAAGGTCTTGGCTGCGAGGACCAGCGTGTGATCTCCCATCTTCCATTTCTGTCAAATAACATCACACCTTCCGCATTTTGACTTCACAATGCATTATTCGTATTGTCGTGCTTGTTAGGACGCGCAGCTCGTTCATAACGTGCTTCGTATTATATAGCACATCGCACTTCACGCTCACGCTCCACGCCCAACTTTTCGGAATTGCAGAACATCGAGATTACCAATTGTTCTCCGGATGTCTATATCACAGTTTAATCGTTATTGTTCACATATAATCACATGTAAACAAACACAATGATACTGTGATATAGATATCACTATGCTTCCGCCGCTTCAATTAAAGATAAGCAACGCTCCGTAATTCAGGGGCGTCGATCTGTTCTGAAAATTGGGGGGGACATAACAAAGAAACACCATC
>JAUOBX010195108.1:0-11951 GCA_032360705.1 Eupentacta quinquesemita
AGCCTATCCATGGCGGTGCACAGCAGACCTACCCCCCCCCCCCCCCCCTCCACAAAACCACTACCAAACACACCTATATACAACAAGAAGAATGCTGCATGCATGTGAGAAGCAACCTAAATGATGCCGTAGGCTAGTAATTAGGAGTCCCCGCTCTAAAATCCCACGTTATCCCCTAGGGAAACACCCTATACCTTTCTAGGAACAAAGTCTAACAATAAATGGGCGGTCCCGTTACTCCATTTCGCGGATTATGGTTCGGAATAGCCAGAGGCAAATCTTCAACGACTGCATGAATCAATTCGGAGTTTGGTAGAACGCCGTCCATGCCAAAGAGTGAGTGGATGCTTTCGGTAAATGTAGTGTAATGTACTGAAAAATATGGCCTACTAAAGAGACGACGTACTACAAACGATGATGTACTAAAGAAAAGATGATGTACTGAAGGAGATGGCTCATCCCAATTTATAGACAGAGGCAATTGTCCTATACATTAGACCACACAATGTATCAAAGAACGTGTAGCCAATAAACATCCATAGGAACGTGGAAAATTTGTGGCGTTCAATATTTAGCCTATAATCACTGGGATCATCGAGCCGGGGGTGGGTCCGACCCCAAACCTCTGTGCATACGCCACTGACAGGCACACCGGCCGACCTAAGAAAATCGTTCTGCTGAATGTCGAGCAAATCAATAATACTATAGAGGATGTGTATTGCTGTTGGCCAACACTTGGTGTTTCGCGTTATTCTGTTCCGTGTATGATTTCCCCGCGCTACTCATTCCACGGAGACGAGCCGTTTAGCTGAAACCTCGGGATGACCGATTGACCGTTAATTGAATAAATCCTCTTCTATTCGCACTTTCCAATTTTAAGCAGCGCGGAATTGTTTGCGCCGCAGGCTTTTCCTGGTCTGATAAATAAATGAATAATTATCCTGTTGGGTGGATGGAAGTAGAACGTTTGCTCCATTCCTGTAAGTCTATCGTTGTCCAACTTGGTGAGAAACTGTTCGAACAATACTGAAAATTGTTAGCAAAATTAGGGCGAATAGAAAATTCATTATTTGAAGAATTCAAATAAGTGTTGATATCAGGTATACATTTGAGGGTAATTCATCGTCTACCAAAACATCCAGAAGTGAGGGAAATTAGTAAGAATAATACTAACACTTACACGCCGCATGCCCAGCACACTGCCTGCGGTCTGATAAATGCGATCGAAACATAGAGATACATTCGAACAACTGAAGCCATAGGGAGTTTTACGGTGTTCATAGGGGCATGCATTATTCTTCTCCTCAATTCCCCTGATACCCCGCTCTATCATCCCAGTTCCATCCATCATGATCAATGGTAGGCTATAGTCGCCTTTTCAGTTATAACATGTGTGATTGTTATTATTCTATACGCTCCGCGCCAACCTGTGGCGATTGACATAGAGGTTATCATCCACATCATTTCCTCTCTTGACTCCCATTCTGCTGTTCTCTAAAAACATGGCAGTGTCAATGACACAAACATGATCCGAAAATTCGTGATCCCTACTGAATGTAGGCTATGTATACGTATCATTGGTGTGACTGGGTCGACATTCCGCTGTCGAGGCTTCGGACAGTTTCCATTCAACTACCGCGGGTGCATGACCCTGACTTTGCGGCCCGCTAAATCACGATTGGTCACGATCGAGGCTTCGACTTTCAACGCCGCGGTGAAAGCCGTCACTTATTCGCCTCGGTCGCCGACCAAAGAATCAACAGATTATATGTCCAAAGACAAAGATTCATGTTAATATGGTTAGACCAAACCCAGAAACAACCGCGGGTCTATTTACACCTCAGCATTCGAGACAAATGTTGGGGAAGGTATATCAATGTAGGTATCGTAAATAAAAGTAGCCGGTTGTGTGCAGATGGTTACGATAGCGGGGTATGATACATGGACAGTGTGGGTATCATGGTATGGTGCGGCATGAGTCATTTGAGGCTTTGTTCTGAAAATTCGGAATGTACCAGATACAGATCGCACTCGGAAGTTCAAACGGAGTTCTGATGAAGAATCAGTCAAAAGTTGAATACCTTCTTGACGCATGATGACAAGTAAAACCATTCTATCCAACTGAACTATGAAAAAAACCTGTTTGAACACCCGAACGCGTACTATATCTGTTACGATTGAGATATGCAGACTGCAGTGTTTGATTCAGTCCTTTACCATGCATTGTGATGACCATCTATTGTTTTCGGGCGATATTTCCCTACTATAGTTTTACATGTCTGACGTTTAATAAAATGAATGTTATACTGCAAATGTTACATAGTATTAGCATGACTCTCCCACATGGAAAGTACCGACCCTGGAATGCAAATGAACGATATGAGCTGAGTAGTTCGATATGTGTTAAATTTGTCGGGGCGGAAAATGAATGGTTGTTACGAGTGTAACCCCATGTGAGTAAGTAATGACAAAATTCAACAAGCGGGTGGATCTCAATTTATTGCCTTGTGGCGCCCGCAGTGCCAGCATACAGCGAGTAGCCCTAATTGATGGACTTGATCTTGCTGCTTGAAACAAGATAATTAGGCTAATCCCTGAACTAAGTCCCAGCATTAACTGGCACTAAAGAACAATGATTATTATCAGGGAATTTTCTAAAGATGGCATTCAATCCCCGCATGATGAATTAAACAGGCAGCAAATGCACCAACATATAACGTGCGCCGATAGCTCTCGTAATCGTCCTAAAGGCTTGGACCTATATACTGCTCGAGAAAGGTGGTGACAATTGCTAAATAAGTTAAGAATGTTTGCGAGGCGATCTGGCGATATATGCCATTTGCATTTTCCAGTCTTGAAAATCAGGTTTTCTACCTGTGCTCTTTTATTTATTGTGCACGTTCGACTGCCCGCAACGCCTCTCATATAACGCTTCAATACACGATGACCATCTCAATTAGATGACCGTGAAAGAAGCTCTGAATTCCTCATACGGGTGAATGGAGGGTTAATTCGCATTATCTCGGCAGACCTGTTTTGGTTTATATTTGTCGTTTGTAACCGAATTAGATCAACTTGACCGCATCTGGTGAAGCTCATACATCGATATAAAGAGATGAATCGAAAGCTGACATATCCCAATTCACTATATTTTTGCAACCTGCTTCTTGTGTTTCCAAATGACAGACTGAAGGGAGTGCCATCTGCAACCAAAGTGTCGCTTCCTTTTGCTGTGCAATAAGTCACTCGATGCAGTGGGCCTCAATTCAGCAGTTCTTTGTACAGGTGTCTATATTTCACATCACAGCACAGGATAGTGGACGTGAACGAACAACTCCAGATGTTGTGGACTTGCTCAAGTCGTGCAGCCGGGCTTCACAACACCATATGTTTACATTGTTCATCACTAACTATCATCTGATTATATTAGTTATAATATATATATAATATCTCACTCGCTGTCCATCAGGATATTCAGTGCCAACTACCGCAGTGTGAAATCCATTGCATTGTTTTTCCCTATAAAGTTTCAGCCCTCTACTCCTCCAGTTATCACTTCTGAAATCAACTGCACTGAAGAAGAGCTAGTATTGGGCGAAAGCTTTGCACCAAAAATATCGGCTGTTTCATTCACGCCTTCCTAGCTAAATTTGCTGTTTTGTATCTCATTCGAGATCCAGCCTATCACAACGTAGCTATGTTGTTATACAATTCTTGCCTCATGTCCATATATACATATATATATCGGATCCCATTGTGAAATGTATCATTCGAGACCACCAGTTGGCTTCCATAACTCGATTGGCAGGGCGCTTGCACGTATAGCGAGAAGTCCGCGGTTCAAATCCCGGTGGAGCCATGTGCTTTTCCCTACTCCCAGATTTCCGATCCTCCGATGTCATATATATATATATGCTCGGGATGTCATGCGATCACTACTGATACTGAACCCTTTCATACTCGTTTGTCGTATATTTGCAATATATGCGTCGCCTCTGTGGATTTCGGCATCAGTGTAGTTTATGGAGATTCTGACTTAACTCAACTGTACAATACATGATACAGCAACTCGGTATGGTGCAATTGCCGTATAAATGGAACAAAAAAGTACCTGTGGAATCTGTTAGACATATCGTGACCTTTATACTATATCACTTGACTAGGCTATTTGTGTGTGATTATGCATTGACCTAGCCATTCATCAAAAATTGACAAACATGCGAATACATACGGATACATTAAACCTAGCATGTGAGCAGACTGCACGAGTTTCCTTTTCTCATAATACTCATGTGTAGAAATCGTTGTTCCTCAAATCTCCACTCAGTCCCTAGTTACATTAATTGGTATAATTTCACACACCATTTCCATCATGACTAGTAGATTATATATGCTCTACCATGTACATGTCTTTTTTCCTCTCTGGTTAAGGGGAAACGGAGCGGGGCGTTAGAGATAGAGGTATGTCCAAGCCACAGCTCCTGGGCACAGTATAGAAGCGGATCAACGAGGGATGGGGCTGTGATCCCGCTGAGCGGAGAGCAATTTTTCTGGATTACCGAGTGCACTGGCAGGAGTGGCTGCAGACACGTTTCTTCCGGGTAGGTCAATAGTTATATCCCAGCTGCGCGGTGAGCGTCTGGGGATATTAAGGTTTCGAGGGTGTAGCCCCCACCGTCTCCACCGTCGCCGGGAACAGTAAGCGTCAGCAAAATAACTATATAACGCTTTATCTGAAAAATCCGAAACTTGGTACACATGTTTGCTCTAGTCATATCTCGAATGAGTTCGAAAGTGGGCTTTGCAGCACAACTGCTGCTATCTATTTTGCAGGTTTTATGCGGAGATATCAAGTTTGTCCGATTCACCCAGATAGCACACATTGTTGGCGCAACGTTGGCACAATGGTTAGCAATGATTGGGAGAAGGTTGTGTTGGCAAGCCAACATTTTGTCAACATTTAGCTAATGTAATCTTACGAACGGTTGAATAAATTGGTAACTCAACGTCAATGCAATGTATCGGTTTAAACCGTTGAAAAGTATATGTTATAGTAATATGTTTACAACATCGTGGATCAAACTGTTGGCATGTGCACATTAAAATAATGTCTTAAATATGTTACCTTATTACCCTACGAATTATTCCTTGGGACATATACTATGCATCCTCAGAGTGGATTGAGGTGCTTACTCACACTCATCTCGCAAAAATGAGACTCTAGAAGGGTAAAAACTTATAACGGATATTCACAATGGTCTGTCCAAGTTGTTGTTAGTAACCAGTAACCACTGTTTCATTCCAAGGAAATATATATTATATATATATATAAAGTTATATACCCTGATAACTGGCAAAGACAAGCAATGTTGGCAACCGTACCTTTAACCAACGTTTTGCCAACGGAGAGCTAATCTTCATGCATTCCAGCTGAAGATGACATTCTGCGAAGAGTCACGAATTCGATGTTAATAATTTTATATTTTTATATTTTTATATTTTGTGTTAGAGTACACTTACCCAAAATGTAGGGATGATGCTGTGTTTCACATAATATATATTGGAGGCGATACCACTACTCATCTAAAAACCGGAGGCAGACAAACCGGTAGAACTATAATGCATCGGTTTGTCGCCTGCTGCTACCTCTTGCCAATCAATTCCGATCGAGGGGCGTGTTGTGTGAATTACTGAAATTGCGACATAGTGTGCGTGTGGTTTTACACATGAACAGTCAACAACGGAAAGTTCTGTCATGCATTATGGGGCCAGGATAGTTCAAAGAAACGTTGACAAAACGTTAGAACAACATTAAAACAACTACTCTCGTTAGCCATTACACATCATTGGCCTAACGTTGCCCCAACCTTGCTACAACGTTGAAGTTATTGTTGGCATAAAGTTGGGACAATGTTGGCTCAGCTTGCCAACGAGCACCCAACCATTAAATTACATTATACTAACATATTTGCCAACGATTTTGCCAACATTGTGCAAACTTTTCTGTGATATCAGGGTACTTTCCGAAGTACGAAAAATATCACAGCTATTTCAAAGTCACCGAAAGTCAAACACGCGTAAATAATGCAAAATTCATAACTCTGTCGGATTTGAACGAGACTTGGTGGATATGGACCTCAGTTGGTGCTGAACAGTATGACGTCGTTTCCAAGTTATCGGGGTCCAAATTTGCGTAATTCATGCGATTTCTCTGCGTTCGTTAGATTTGGATGGAACTCCATTATGGTATCATAGAACATCTACGGTCAGTCCATAGTGTCATAAAAACAAACAAAAATCATAGTTTTACGCTGGATATTTTGGGGATTCGCGAAATCACTCTTGAGCACAAACGACGAATTCGAAACTGTTTTCAAAGAATAACTCAAACTAATAGTATAAGGAATTGAGACCTAATGATATGTACGATGTTACGTTGTAGAGAAGCTGACCTCAACAGTGGTCTGTTAAACTGATTGCGCAATGAATGAGACGTCGTATCTTCTTGTTTGGCTCCTGGCACATGAAATGTAACTACTGACACCTAACAACCCAACAAAAGTTTCTCTCGCCGGCTATTAGTTTTATGACGTAAAACTGCAATGACAACAATTATTATTGGTGGGATGCCCACCATGGTACTTCAACGACCGGTTGTTCTGTACAGGAAACCCGTACAACGCTGAGTTTAAGCTGACATCATCAGTTTTCCCTTAACATTACGCATAAACCCCTTACGACTGATCCTTATCGTTCTAGTCGCCTATTTAAAACTAGAGTCGCTCGGATCTTCTTCGCAATCGTCCTTGCTCACACGATGAGGTCAAAGTCACCTCCCCGTTTTTCAAAGGAGCAATATTTCATACATTGCACTTTTCTACGCTTTTACAAACTGCATGAGGCACATTATCGCGATTCCTAATAACAATAATAATAAGGTTGTTTAACATTCATATTGGCATCAGCAATTCCAATGTGCTTCACAAAGAGAGAAAGAGATGAAATGTATACAGAAACATACCTATCGATGAATGAAGTAAAACCCATCGGCAAGTGCGGAGCAGTTCTAACCAAACAAATCGAAAGAAGTTCCAATTTGGCAGATGAACTTCGCGAAAGGAAAGTCATTAATTAAACAACCGGGAAGCAGCATGGGTGAAGAATATTTCACGAAGCTGGCAAAGTCAGCTTGAGTAACACGTAATAACTATTGAAGGGACGAACGAAGCGGTCGTCCATGGCGATAATACGTTGTTTCGTTTCTGCTATATTCAGGGCATTATTGCCCACTGCCTGGGTACGTTTCGAAGGCAAAGGGTGTATTCATATACACTTGTGTAATCATATACACTAAGATCTTTCAGATATGTGAATGAACTGTGTGCATTTATTGATTCATTGATATGATGAGACTAACGTTACAGTTGAAACATGGTTATCGAAGATTGAGTGACCTCACCTCACCTCATGAATATATTGTGGAAATTATGATATGTTGGGACTTTTAGGCACTTGCAATTTATACCTGTGCTATAACAATTACATTGGACTAAAGAAAAAACAAAACAAAACATATTACGAAAAATCATTGCTAGTACTCATATTACTATATGTGAATAAGGAAGCCCCCATTTTTTGGCAAATCGGATCAACCCACGTTCGCACCGACGTGAAAGTTAAATTATTGATAAAACTAGTACATAATGTTCCTCAGGCCTACATCAGTCTTCGATAAACTAGATAAATTGTTTGAGAAAAAAGTTTAATCTTCTTTTAGGGAGGCCTACTTAGTGCCCACTTAGTGCCTTTGGGTGTGCTGGTTTCACGATACTGCAAAATAATTTACAGGTCTTGCAAATAAAAAATATCTTGACTATACCCCCATCCTCAGGCTTATTACCTATACGAAACGTTTGTTAAAGTTTCTTATTGTCAATACAATCTTCTATATCCATTAAATTTGACAGAAATCCATTTTGCTTCAGGGGTCCCATTACAAATAATACTTGTTGATTATATACTACTTTTTTACTCTTTATGAAATGTTGCTTTCTCCTAGAGACAGCTAAATATACGCGTAGGCGGATTATTTGTTTCAGGTTTAGGGAAGGTTTAGGCGAAGGGTTTCAAGGAGTTGACATGTGTAGACCACATAACTGTATGGCGAGGGCTTTGGGATATATTGAGCAGACGTGAATGTTTTATAGGCTGACTGTCTAACCTGGTTTTTGAAGAGTTAAATTTCTCGTCAAAGTTGCAGTTAGGGTATAGTTTCAGGTGCATGACCCAGTTTTGTTTCGCGTTATTATGTATTCACCTTACAACAGACAATGCAGGGAACTATCCTATTCCCATATACCCTGTATACAATGTCGTGCGACCGTCAATATCAGACAGCAATCCGATGAAGTTGTCAAAAGACACTTGTAGGTGAGGGGTATTGGCGACTTTTCAACAAAATATGAATTGCTCCTATCGACTTCGTATATGAACAATTATTCGAGTTAATACTACTCTAACCCTATACTATACGCTTGGTTACTTTGTTCCAACCGGGCGAACAACTCATGTTCAACGGTCAAGGCATCACTCTAACGAAATAGGTTTTGGGTTACTACAAATGAATAAATTCGAAAATACCACCACTGTGGTTCTCCCACAACGATCCATTAGAAGTGAGTTTGCACAAACTAGAAAATGAACGCACCCAATACTAGAATGATCGTGTTTGATTCCAAACACCAGTTGGCTGAGGTAGACCTTGAAACTGTTGTCAGTAATATTCCCGTCAAGTATCCTCATCTGTAGAATATGTGGGTGCGGACCAGGGTGTAACTGCAGGGGGGTAGCCAGGATTCTGCTGTGAGGGGGCATTCGTGCGTGTTCGTCCCCATTTTCAGCGCGGACCTGGGGGAGGGGTATGAGAGGAGGGGTTCCACATCCCCTCCTGAGATTTTTCGGCTTCCTTGAAGGGCTTAGATGCGAAATGGTGCCTCATATCATGCTGAATTCATGTTCTGATTTTTAGTTGCTAAATGAACAACAAATCACTGATTTGCGTAAAAATAGAGCATCGCACTCAACATTTCTACGTAGTTGCTAACGTACTATTCCCATAGCCGTAGGTTAGTAGAAAGGCAGTGGCATCACCACATTTTTCGTTCCTGGGTTTTTTTCTTCTTGAGGGGGGGGGGGGGCACGTACCTTTTGTGAGGGGCGCACGCCTACCATATAGGCGAAGCACCGCCAGCGGTTGGCGAGTAGCTTACGAAAGAAATTTCGAGTTTTCAAACTCCTAAATAGCTGGCAATGACCCTTCCCAAGTGTTTACAGCTATATGTATTTGGTCTTGATACATGCATCCCATGACTGCAATTTTAGTCAAATACTTGATCATACACCATGTCATTTGCCCAACCACATCCCCACGAGCAACATTTCAGAATCAATATCGAGCAACAAACAACAACAAACTAATGGGAATAATTAGTCTTTAATGTTGAACAAATTACATTATGTGGAACTGGCGGTCGTATATTCTGACTACAGTACATTTTTCAAGTTGGAAATTTTATATCGCATTTGGGGGAAGGGCCACGTTGCCTCCTTGGAGACGCCGCCACTGTTGGTAGGTAGGTTCCAAAACCTCGACTGCGTCCCCAAAATTTATGTGAGGGGGCACTTTGCCCACCTGGTCCCTCTGGCTACGCAACTGTGTAACTGTGACTGAACGAATCAATCATAAATGCAAGACTGCCTACTTATCTTCATGACATTCGACTATGTGCTACATTCCTAACCAGACACAGTACTCACTGCTCTTGTGGATGTTCTTATTCGCAGTTGTATCGATTACTGTAATATTGTTCTCACTTGTGTCCCAAAGTTTACGAAACAAGTAAAGAAGCGAGTACAAAACTTTGCTGCAAGATTGGTGGTCACCGAGAGTAAAATGACAGAGGAATAAATACAATTAAATATCATTCTGGTTTTCACAGCCCTGTACAATATGACATCAGACTAAATCACCTACAGGTTTAGTAACAAGGAGAACAGATAAACTCTAAGGCCCGAATCAACCTGGTCGTTCCCAGATACCACCTTTGGTGAGCGTGTGCTCGGTATTCATGGCCAAGAACTGTGGAATGAGCTGCCTCCGTCGGTGAAGTCCGCACACTTTAGGCAACGTTTTTCTGTTGAACGAGCCTAGCATTATACCCTATCTAGGTTTCCTGTAATGGGTGTTAACTTCACTCACTGATTACCTGGGTGATAATATCTCTCCAAGATAAAATTCCATGAGCTGCTCCACCTAATGCATTTGATTCTTCTTTCTCGATTCTATACACAGATTCCGTTCACGCTGTATACAAAAGACATCCTGGGTGATGGCATCTCTGGTTGATCCCACAGCCGATTCTGGCAAAAGATGGGATTGGATATCCATACCTACATGCTGTTCATGCGCCCTTTCCAGGATATCTGGCTGAATGGTGAAAGTGTAAATAATGAGTGCCTAGGAACGATAATATCGGTAGCAAAACCTGAGGAGGACCCAGAACAAAGATTTGGATGTCAATAGGCATTATATACCAGATAATAACATATATTTACACTTATGTTGGAAGATCACTTGGCGTGGTATTTCCGTAAACTCGGAAGCATATTTTGTGCGTTTTCGGCATCACAAATACGTGTTCGTCAAATGAAAGGCAACTAGTGTCTCCTTGGTTGGTTCTAACTTGGTTCGACAATGGGATGTGTGGACATTTCCGCAACTGTTGTATGAGGTGAAATGTTGTGTCTGCATGTACGATAGGTTACTGGTTAGCCAATCCGCTATACGTAATACATTCGATACTTGGTATATTCATTCCTTATTTGAGCTATTTGCTGATTTTATAGAAACATTTGGAATTTCGAAAATTCTAACATTGGCATCCTTCTCTATTTGTGAAAAATGATCCTAATATGGAAAATTCAGTGATTGAAAATCAATCTCTAATCCTGCAATCATGTTTTTGAAGCGTTGAATATTTACGGACAGTCGCGTCGCTACGAACTGGCAGTTTGGTTACATAGTATTTTGTATTCGTCACCTGTTGAAAGGCGACAGTTATTTTCTTTCCACGTTCTGGCGTGACTACAATATATTAATGTCAATACACACGCGTTAGAGTTTGTCTAGACTACTCAACTAAGTTATCCGTGTTGTCTCTTCTTGGTATCAGTGTACATTTTTCGTGATTTCGTTTCCAGAGTTCTGTTATTCCTACAAAACTATCCGTGCACTATCGACATTTATCTCGTCATTTATAACATCGTTAATATATATGTTGAAATATATGTGTGATACTAATTATGTGACTCTATACCTCTCATCACTCTCTCTGCTTCTAGGTAATCATAAAAGTTCGTCGTGAAGAATCAAATCGTGGAGAAATGAGCGATACGATACATAAACGTCACTATATATTCATAACGCATATCCTAGAACATTATTAATCTATAACACTGTATATCAAAATCACATCACACCATAACATACCCTAAATCTATACATACATATATATGAATAAAAAAAGATAAAGCCATTAATCAGCGCGTAAATAAAAACAAATCATTTGGAAGTGGGATGATTGAACGCGACGGAGGTTGTCAAGAGGATGCAACACAAAGAAGGGGAGACGTGCGTGAAGAGGCACAATAAGAGATGACAAGAAAGAGATGACATAGAAACGCAGAAGTCTGTGAACCCGCGTCTACACGGTCTGTTGACTTTCCAACTCAAGAGAGAAAAGTGAGATTTCATCCACAAATAAATGCTCTCACAGCATGATAGTTATTATAATTCGGTTTCCGACTAATAAAAAAATAGACAAACTGAACGACTCAAAAAAGATTGTTTTTTTTTTTGGGGGGGGGGGGGGGGGCGTTAATTCACGTGGGCA